>OX104067.1:4416745-4433910 GCA_944474145.2 Dicrocoelium dendriticum | reverse complement strand
TTTGGTAAGCGCATAGGCATAGCGGGTGCGTTGTCCGTACTCTGTGACACATATGCATATCTACAACAGGGTACCGCGTCACAAACATTGGAATCGTCTGAGCGTAGGTAAAAAGCAATTTAAAAGCGCTTGCCTTCGCACGTCGGGGGAGTAGATGAGGTAGATCATATCGGAGATGGTGTACGGCGCGAAGCTGAAACTAAATTACTTGATTTCAGCCCACTTAGGTTACTGCTATGTGACAACTTATCGTTAAATGTAACTGCTACTAGGTCACTGGAGCAAACTTCGCAACCGTCGGTGTTGTTCTCCATCAAGCTTTTACGGTCGTACAGTAGCCGGTTGTGCACGCAATGAAGGCCCGTACCTGCAACAGGCTCACCTCAAGAGAAGCAAAAGGTAGTCAAAGTACCGGCTTTGTGCCACTGCGGTTGCTTACGCGATGGTTGGCTGGGTAGCTTTCCGGTTACGATGGACGCGTCTGGTGCTACGTCTATAAGCTCATCTGTTTGTTTAATGAAGCTATCGAGGAACCCCGATACCGCACTGGGGTTCACGTCTTCCAGGCACTTAAGCAGAGCAAGCAGTTTTGGTACGTTGCATTTGAGCTGCTTTGAGGTGGCTACCTTTAGTGTCCGAAGCAAAATGGAATCCTCCGGCATGCTGTAATACGCTGGCCATCCACTACGAATAGATATGTTCACTAAAAAGGGAATGAGAAATTTCGCTCTTTTACCCGCCGGATGTTGATTCTTCTTATATAACATCAATAACTGGACGCACAATAGCCACATGTGCTCGTAAAATGCGCAAGTGCACGTGCCATTTGCGCAGTCGATGCCAAATAGATAGTGTTGATTTGGAAAAACAAACTGTGTAATCAGAAACATACAAGATGGCATACCGGTCCCGCTCCAATGTCTGAGTACACGGCACCGAACTTTAATTTTGTCAGATGACGCATAACCAGGGTGCCAGCGTACATTGTTAGACGGCCTATCGGCATTTGCACGTAGGCGTTACCTCAGCTTCAACACCTGGTGTCTGACACAGGGGTATGTACCCTGCATCTGAAATTCTTTCAGTAGAACCTCAGACAGTTTCCACACTTCACGCACAGCTAAAGCAAGGCGGTCGGAAGCATGGGTTATTTTCTTCAATCTAAGATTGGCATTCTCGACACGGTTGTTCGTGGCTTTCCCAAAATGCACCAATCCCGCTTGAGCCTAGCTCGCCCACGACCGCTTGATGAACATCCAGTGGGATGTTAGATACCGTACAAACTAGGCAGCCGTCTTCTGAAGTAGGCTAAGATCCTGCTGTTACCTAGAACAGTGTGAATGTCAGAAAAGTAGCATGCTGTGTCTCCGTATCAATTGCAGCCATCCCGTGAAATAAATAACATGGGCGGAAGCTATTAGTTTACGGAACGGAATAAAACAAATCGCTTAACTCAACTGCTTTCGAACGGCCTCGCGGTTATAAAAGTAGCACAGCAGAATGTCACACTGAAATACTGCTTGCGCTGAGCGCATTTGAGCATCCATTTTATCCATAACGAACGTCAGTACGGAGAAGTCATGGCCCATGGCACCACGAAGTAATCCAAATAATTTCACTAACGATGTGAACGTTTCCTTACGCGCAAACCCATAAAAAGCTGGTCGCCCGTAACCCATGCCGTCTGTTACCAAGTAATGGTACAACTTGAAAGTGTAGCGAAATTTAACGGCGAATATCATACGTACCCAAGGCGGTTTGTACCATGCGTTGCATCCACGCACAAAACGTGTGGAAATCGTAGAAACATTTGAACTTGCTGATTACGAGCAAAGCACACACGCGTAAGTAAGCCCTTTTCAGGCATGGTTTTCACGAACCCATCCTGTTCTATGCACTGAAGGGCCTACCGCAAACTGACTAGCAATAATAACGTGACATTTCACCTACATGACAAGGGCGAACGCACCCTGCGGCGTACATTACAGACATCGTTGCTTGTGACGTGTTTCCCGAATGCATTCTCGAGGTATTGATTTATGACGCACGTAGGAGGTTGTATCGAAATAAGTCAGCAGCTTGATTGCATTCCTCCTCCGTAAGTCGCCAAAGTAGAGGGTGCATTCCGAAAAGAAACCGGTTGCATGGATGGTTGTGGGACAGCTGGAACTTCAGCAACTTTAGCTTAAAGCCATCCCGAGCAACATTGACCCGAGCACGACACTCGGTGTCTCGAGAACTGAATTAAACGGTCAATAACATTATAAGCCACATACTAGACTCGCCGTATTCCTTTGCTCCTTGTTTTGTGGCATTTACAGCGCACGCATTTATAAACGATCCGATCGCACCTCAAGCTGTGATTCTTGCTTATTGTGCTACTACAGCAAAGAAAATTGACGTTGTTCCGATGCATAAATGAAGTAAACAGCAAACAAAATTCATCAAACCTATGAAACGAATGTAAAAGAAAGATGCTCCTGAAATCAGCCTCCATGGTTGCGATTCGAAATAACAGCCAAATATGCCCTTTACAGTTAGACCTCACTTAAAATAGCAGCTAACCTCCTTTGCAGAAATATCGGCCGTTCTTTGGAAAATACCACACATAGTCGTATTTTATGTTGTAAAATTGATGCAACTTACTTTTTTATTGCCTACATTTCTTACAGTCCTATGGTTGCCACTACGTGGCAACAAGCGAGGGCGTCTATCGCGTGGACGGCGCGGGGTCCGTTTGTTTGCACTATGAGAAAATTGTATTGCTTCAGGACGTTTCGTGGCACCAATGGTACACAGCAACGAGGTTACCCAGCGACATCGCCAAGGAGGATGAATGCGCAAATAGCTGGACATAGCTGGAAGGTGTGGAGGGACTTGGAGTGTGTGCGGATTAGGATACCATAGAATTGGTTACGGGTAAGGGTACATATGTATGATGTTTGTTTTATCATTTCGGTGGCCATACTTGTTTTTTCTGCTACCGCTATGCTTGCGGATGATAGTGAGCCGTTCAGGTCTTTGGTTTTGGGGAAGTATGAAAGTGTTGAAGACACTGAGGGGCAAGTGGAACGTTTTCAGATTGAAACGGCGACTTATTTTTCCCGAGTTTCTTCCAAATCTTCTACGGCGTACATGCGTGGAAGACGCAAGCGGTTGCCGGATGCAGATGGCTGCGGTTACTTCCTGTACCGTTCCGTCCTTGGCAAATAAAAAATAAAAAAATATTTTATTTTCGACTATGCGAGGCACGCCCATGGGGGCATGATCAGATATGTACAACTGTAAAGACATTTATGGCAACTGTAACGGTGACAGTAGAAGGTTGTTCATATACCCATGATTGAAAAAGTGCAATGGTAACAATGCGAAATATTAGTTTCGCTGTCCTGAAACCGGGACCTCGGCTAATAATAGATTAAGAACCCTGAATGATCCATTGGAAAATAACTGAAGAGCACACACAAGACAGATGTGACAATATAGTGAGGTCGTGCACAAGTAACGCAAAGGTCAACGGTGCTATCGTAGAAAGCAAAAAGATGACAGTATATGCAGATGTAGAAGTTCCAGTGTAATGAACCTATATAGAATGGTGACATTAGTTGCTTTGCCAGTGTGAAAATATGTGCTGTGACTTTATTCGGTGGCGAGTCACTTTCGCCACGTTGCAATGTCGTTAAACGGACTTGTGTGGCTTTTTATAGGGAGAACGTTTGCCAGGCAAAATACCACAAAATCCTGAAACACTGCCGCCAATCTATTGAATGGCAAGTTGTAACTGGCTGTTTCTGCTTGAACGTTTGTTTGTTCGGTTATTAGCAGTCAGGTTGCGTCCCATTTTTCTGCCGGCTGATGCGATAGCCGGGTGCCGATTGCGTTCCTGATTCCTGTCGTGTCCGTTTGGTAGGTTGGGAACTAAACACGCTTTTGAAATATGATGTGTTTATCCTCTGTAGAACCACGTGAAGTCTCCGAGGAATATACATTGAAATATGTTGAATTGTTATTGAAGGATAGAGTACGGTTCCGAAGAAAGAATCGCAGATCCACCGGGGTATGTAGTAAAATTGCTTAGAAATATAGGAGACCACGGCCAATTGATCGGTCAACGTGGATTAAAGAGCTCATAATGACCGTTGTTCTGGCTTTTTGAATGATTTGTCCGGTTAGAAAGTTGTAAAAGTATTGATAATCTTCCGCTCATGTAAAGATAAAGGAACGGTGTGGTTTGTTTTGTTGTCGCAACCATGGGCCCTTCCTTGGGTGCGTGTCGCCGTACCTGTGACAAACCCGGGAAAAAAGGAAATGTACTGGGTCGCTTGACAAGCGGTGAGTTAATGTTTGTGTGACACGTAAACTAGTGCATGTAGATACAAGTAGTACAAGTGCAAGACTCGATTCTCGGTGGTTACGAAGGGGGTAACTATGTCGTGGAAAGTTTCTGGCTGATCTATACTCATGATTTCTACCTGGGTAATCCATGGCTGTCTGCACGGAACCGTCGGATCTCCATGCGACAGGAGAACGAATTGCTGCGATTGATGGACAGTTTTCACAGCACGCCGGATTTGAGGCGCTTTATCTATCACGAATACGGCAAACGTGTAACCCGCATGGACCTGAGTAATCTGCGCATTCCGCATCAAAATAGAACGTTCTTTGAAGTGTCTGAGGCAGCAACGATGTTGGAAGATCACGGTGTTTGTCGATTGTTGTCGGTGGGCAGTCAGATTCGGTATGCGTTCTTCTCTCCAACTCTCGTGAGTGGCATGGTTAAGCGTTATGGGGAGGTGCTAATGTGCGATGCGACACACCACTTAAATTATGGTGGAGACACATTATGGCATTACATGTTCGTGGACGTCACAAGACTGGGGATATATTTTTTATGCCTTATTACCGGATGATACTTCTTACAGCTATGGGCAAGCGGTGGATGCGATGCTGATGATGGTGTCTAGCAGCATACGTTGCGTACGGTGGTAATGGGTAAATGTGCTGCTCAGTTGCGGGCGTTCCGACGTTTCTATCACAACACGCGGATCGTGTTTTGCCGGTACCATGTTAAAGTGGACATGACTCGACGTTTCGGTCGCATACGTGGGATATCAGATGCTCGCCAAATCCAGTTACCCGCGTGGCTTCATAACCCTATATGTACTCTTGATGCGTCGGTATTTGACAGATTATTGAACGCGGTGCGACTTGGCAATCCGGAAGGTTACCGGTATTTGTGCGCAAAATGGCTCCAACACGCTGACACTTGGGCGGCACCCAGACAAAGGGACGCTGTGCTTTTTGGATGCTATACGACAAACAGGGTAGAGAATGAGGACAAGCACCTGAAGGAGTATTTATCGGAGTGGTCCTCCTTGCTCACTATGTTCACCTGCGTCGTTTCTACGGTAAGCAGTATCGTGTACGAAAGAAACAGCATAATAGCTAGACGTTGCACGATTGCAGTTTCTATTCCATCGGAGGTGTCCTCAGTGGCTTCGGTTTTCGCACAGCTCAGCGATTTCGTAGGGAATGTAACGGAGCACCGCCACTGAGCCACTTCCCAGGTATCGCCTTCGCCATATGCAGCATCATTCATACGTAGTCACAGGTATCGTTTGTTTTCCATGATGACTTCTGTTTCAGAGCCGCAGTGATATGCGCGGACCCCCGCTCTGCAACGTAGCCCTGCCACTGAGCCACCTCCCATGTATCGTCTCCGCCAGGTGATGTGTTATCGAAAGCTATCCACAGGTGTCCGTGGTCTTCTATGATTACTTATCTTTCAAAGCCACGGTTACATGCCCCTCCCATTGCCTTCCGACGTCAGGATGTCACTGGGCGTATTCCCACTTGTCGCCTCCGCCCTGCCATTCCATGCCATTGCATCACATGCTTCATCAACTTCGCCATGACAGCTGGTAAGTACTTTTGCGCTAGTCGCCTTCCATTCCATAGATATGGTGCGTACAGCCAGCTCCAAGCGTCCCAGCACTGTTAGCCACCGTCCGCATTGCCACCGTCACATTGCCGAGTGCGCTAACACTTCCATACTCCGATTTTACAGCGCAGATTACCTCGCAGATGAAGGGCATCCGGTTGCCGCCTCCGCAGGATGGTAAGACGCCGTATCATGTCCATTTGGTATTACTGTTTGATCCGTAACATCAATGTCTTCGTGAACTTCTGTTTGACTAACATTTTGGTAGCCCGAGAGTGCTGGGTTGAGGATGTGGATCAAGGACAGAAGGTGGATGTTTGGTTCCTCGATTTCTCTAAAGCCTTTGACGCCGTACCGGCTGGCCGACTTTTGTTTTAACTAGCATCGTACTGCGCCTCAGGTCAAGTGTTGAAGTATATCTCGGCTTTCCTGGAAGGAAGGCAGATGGGCGTCCGAGTGGGGTCGGGCTGTCTTTCAGACAACCCTTTCTGCGTGGTGTTCCTCAGGGGTCGGTTATCGGGCATGTACTGTTTGCATTGTGTGGCAATGACCTTTCTGAGAAGCTTAGGGTACCATCCCCTATGTTTGCGGATGACTCAAAATTTTGGAATACAGTGAGCGGAGCTGTTGGGTCCATGGCTTTGCAGATAGCTCTCGACAAGCGCTGGCGCTTCTTGAGGATCCCTGCGATATATTCGCAGATGACTTGAAGCGACTTTGGCCAAGCGCATCATCACTGTGGTGAATCGGTCGAGGCAAAGGGATATACCTCTAAATGCCTATAAGTGTTAGCTAGTGACCAGTAGTGGCAGCGGAATTGCAGCTCAGTCTCCTGCAGGATCTCTATCATTGCGGCGTACTTATGAGGTCCGTGATCTAGGTGTCCTCGTTGTGAAAAATTTTAAGCCTTCGGCACAGTGTCGTTATGCTGCCAATAAAGCGAGACAAGCGTTATTTCGTCTTAGCAGAGCGCTGAGTAACACTAAAGCCAAAGTACATATCAACGCGGCTTTTTCAGTTGTGGACATCACCATGCTCAGAATCACTTTTCATGCCTGCGCGACATTAAGCGGCTGTGTAAGACCGCAACTGTAGGCAAGCCTGAACATACGCAACAACTTAACCTGGAGTGTTCCACTGTAGGGTAGGTAAAATGTTTCTGCTTTCCTTGGCAACAACTATCTCACACAATCCTGTTCAGCGTACTTGGACGTCCGCTGCACACTGCCTATCAGTCGCTTGGGATCACACTTGGAATCATGGAAGTGCGATGCCTTCCTTCAACATTGACAGGGCTCACCTGCGCGGATCATTTGGGGTTAAATCCTACCATCGTTCTGCAACGTTAGTACCTGCGAATTCTTACCACGGACATTGTCATTGAGGATGAGATCAAGAGCGGTCTATAAATAAATAAATAGATAGATAAATAAATAAATAAAATATTTTATTCTCGACAAAGCGAGACACGCCTTTTGGGCATGATCAGCGTATTGCATTATTGTACATGATAGCAGAATAAGCAGCACCAACAGTGGGAGTAGTACAGTTGGAGACAGTAGTGTGGGCCCATAGGGCCCAAAGCTTGTATAAAGTCTATGTATACAGAATGCGAAAGGTAGAGATGGTAATCAGATCACTTATATGGTAAGTTGATGAGGGACTAGTCCGATGAGGTCCCGTAAGCAATGTAGGTCAGTGAGTGAAGTATGAGGAAACGGGAGAAAAATACTTAAGAATAGTGGCATGTCACTAATCACATATGTAGGCGTGTTCGTGCGAGAGCAGTTATATGCACAGAACTTGTAAATGTGGTGTCGGTCAACTTGCCAATGTGTTAGCGGCGGTGACTTTTGAGTGGCGGGTCACATCCGCCACGTTGCAATGTTGTTAAACAGACTTGTGGCTTTTTGAAGGGAAATCGCTTGCCAGACGAAGACCCACCACGTCCTGGAACGCTGGAAAGTTGGATTTCCCTTCGCTAACCTTCACACCTGTGGCGGCTGCGCGACATCACTGCCACATGGAGGGTTACAATTCACAACTTCGGCTTTACTGCACCGAATTAATTGAATCCGCACGCTGTTAGCCGTCCGTTTCGGGAACCTGAAACCGTCTGTTCGCTTATGCCATCCAGGTAAGTCACCGCTATGCACCCCCTTGGGGCCAATTTCATACCTTATCTAGTGTATTTGCCTCCCACTTGTCTCCGGTTATCCGTGATGTCACGTTGCTCTTGTAAAGCATGTTGTCTTATCCATATCCCTGCAAGGCCGTCTCAGCAATGTCCTCATGTGTGTACTGTTGCCAGTCATGAACATCAATTTGCAATTACACTTCGTGCGTCTTTCCATTGCAGGTACCCTGTGAGGCTGTTCCACGGAAATGTACCGCCACGTGTTTGAAGGATCCACAAACCATTTCTCAGTGTTCTCGCTTCGTGGGTAACGAGCCATTAACCAGCTCACCCGCGAGGTCGGTAATATTTGTGAATGGTTTAAACATCACGTGACCAGTGCATCAACTTTTCGTCGTGCGTTTTAAAACACGATTGCATTTCGCTGTTACGAAGTATAAAGTCACCGTGTATCCATGATGCCGTGAGGCTTGCGGTACATGCACGCCGGAGTACCGTTCCCATTTACCAGTGTGGGGACATCCACGTCAACGAAGCGCCTTGCAATGCCACAGGTTAGTAACCTATTGCAAACATCGCATTCCTACATGTCGCGTGTATTTGTTCCACCATGCACTGTTCCCCTTTACCACCATTATACAATGACAGACTGGCTAGCCGAACAACCTCATCGTGGTGCCAGCTGGGTGGTTCGGGTTTAACCCGTTCTACCAAATAGTTCGGCGGCGGTGTTCCAGGACGTGGTGGGTTTTCGCCTAGCAAGCGCTTTCCCTATAAAAAGCCACAAATGTCTGCTTACCGACACTGCGACGTGGCGATGTGACTCGCCACAAAATAAAGTCACTGGGCCGTGGATAACCGGAAAGTGCTATCCAACCCAAAGGCATCAATCGCTTATGCTCAAATTCCTGACGATAACATACGGTCAAAAATGCTGCGGCAAATTTAAAGACACAGGCTACATTCATACGTAATTACATACGTATATACACCCAAACACTTACATACACTGTTATGCCAAACATGTACTTTCGTATATTTTTGATCACACTACGTTAGCTAAACATGATCATGCCTGTAAATGTGTATCTCTCATTGTCGAGAATAAAATTTTATTTTATTTTTAGTTTTTATTACTTCCATGAAAACATTTCAGCCTACTTATCTCTCTGTATAGTACGTCTGCTGCCGTTGAGAAAGGATATTTCAGGTCCGCATCAGCAGCGGCCAAGTGCTGCATCATTGCTAGCTATCCACAGGTAACATTGGTTTCCTACGATTACTTCCCTTTCAGACCCACAGTGATTTGCACCGCCCATTGCCTTCCGACGTAACGATGCCACTGAGCCTCTTCCCACGTAATGCCTCCGCCATGTGATGTATACTTCAAACCTACTCACAGGTACAATAGCTTTTGTATGATCACCTCTCTTTCACAGCCACAGTGATATGCGTCGTTTGTTGCACCTACCATGCTAACCCTCCTCACACTTGGCGGCGGCCGTACAGCACTGACGCACGGAAGGTTTCAGTGTACAAGTTTCCCTCCAACGACCCCGTTTACCTGCATCCGCAAGCGGTTAACCGTATCTCCCAGCAACCCGACACCGTCAGTTACCCCACGCCAAAAAGGTAAATCACTACTAACCACCCTCATTAATGTCGCGTCTCTCCATTGCTGGTACTTTGTGCAGTATCCACAAACCCTTTCTCAGTGTTCTCGCTTCCTGCGTAACGAGCCGTTAAGCAGCTCTCCCGCGAGGTCGGGAATATTTGTGATTGGTTTAAACCTCATAGGCCACCGGTGCATCAAGTTTTCGTGTTGCGGTTTGAAAAACCATTTCATTTTCCCCCCACGAAGCATAACGTCACCGTGTATCTTTGATGCAGTGAGGCTTGCGGTGCACGGCTTTCAGAGTACCATTCGTATTTGCCAGGGTGGTGGCATCAACTTCAATGAAACGCGTTGCAATGCCACAGGTTAGTAACCGCTTGTGCACGCTGCTCTCCTGCTTGCCGCGTGCATTTGTTCCCCATAGACTGTTCCGCTTTACCACTGTTATACACCGACAGGCATAAGGTTTACTCCAGGGCCTAATTTTAGCGCATATATCTATGTATTGTACGTCACGTTTCCCGGTACATGTTTGGGGAACCATAACATCTACCATCTCACTGTGCGTATCGTTGCAATACCCATGACGGCAAGATGTCATGCGCAAACCACTGCTAAAACTGTGGCGTTAACCAGCATGCCGACCATACACCCTCATGTACTCTTCCTAAGTGCTCCTTATTACTGCGTTTAAGGGTCTACACAACTTCGCTCCGTCGGCGTGCATATCTCCTGTTCCCAATGCATGTCCCCTTTTTCATGCCTCGCCATTCATCACTCCCTTGACTTGTTGTCAACGAACTTTGTATTTGTACACATATACCTAGTTCCTGCTTGAGGGGAATGGTTGCAAGGGCTTCAAGTCCGTGTCACCTTCCAAAATTGGTTCCGTGCACTATGCCTGGGCGGACCACCGCCCAGACTCCGCATGCAGTGCGCTTCAATCCCCTGATACAAAGTGCCCCTGTTCCCCTTTGAATGAGCGTGGGCCGGCTCCATTGATGAAACCGGCACCCATCCACATGCCTCCAGGCCTGATGCATTTGTGTTTGAGCTGCGTATGCAATGTGTAGTCGCTACAGAAGCTGCAACGCAACTCACGAGTGCTTTCTCTGTAGACACTTATGTCCTGCGCCCAGCCCAAACCTATTGTTGCGCTATTTTCAAAGGTAATTATAAGACAGAATGAAGCAGCGTTTACCAGATATATTCCTCATTTGAGTTCGTCATACGGGTGATCACACATTCGGTGGCAACGCCGCCTCATAAGGCATATGCGTGAAGGGAATGTGGAGCACACATTAACGATCAGATATCACTATTTATTTTAACATGCGATTACCGCAGCATTCCGTCTGGTAACTCTATCGGCCTTATTACCTTCAATATCACCCCACCTGCCCCTACCTATTGCTCATGATCACACTTCAGACGGCTTGCATCTATGGCTCAATGGACGGTCATATGTTCACTAACCTACGGAAAGGGTAGCGCATCCTTCCAGTTGTACGTGAGATATACAACTGTAGTGCATGAAATCCATTTCCCCCACCTTCGCAGTGTTACACCTCATGAGAGGATAACGTTTCTCCAGCCAGTTATGGGTAGTGTATACACAATATTCGCCGCGTAGGTCGATATCATTTTGACTCCAGTACTGTGACATAATGGGTTAAGTAATCCCCCACTTGTGGAACCTAACGTCCTAAGGATTACGTACGTCCTATCGGACAGAACAACACCGAAGCCCGGGATTCCACATGCGCTACTTTTTCACTGCAGACTGCATAGCATTTGTTATTGGTGCTAGTGAACGGGAATACTTACAAATGCCAAAGCTGTGCCGGTAAGTCTAGTTCGTTGTGGAGTGATAAGCAAATACGAATATTTTGGAACGTCTTTAAATGCCCAGATACATATATAAACAGCATATGAAAAAAGTAAGTTTATGCCGGATTCCAATGGATATATATATATATATACAGATGTGCAAGTTTGTATTTAAAATCATGTACCATAATGAAACGTTCGTACGTAGGCATATATAAATATACCCATATTTATATATATACATGTATGCGTTTGTAGACGTATATATATGCGATAAATAAATAAATAAATATATAAATATTGATAAATGTATAAATTTGCGTAGACCCATATACATATCTCCATCTATACATACGTAGTATATTAATACGGATGCATATATATATCTGTATTTATATATATATATATCCACATGCATATTTCAGAATCAGACATAAACTTACGCCTTTTATACTAAAACCAGAAGCAGGATCAGTACACTTTAAAACAAATACGCGAAAATAAGGCCAACCTCCGATGAGTGTAAAACACCAAAAGTAACGCTAGGAAAAATTTATTAATGGGGCTAAACGCTATCTAGTGCTAAAAATAAGGCACCGGAAGATAGCTAGCTAGGGGAAATGTGTGGTCGCGTGCGTGGAGAGCAAAGATGGCCGCGGAGCCGATGAGCGTCGCGCCGTTCGAAGGCGGATGCTATGTTGACTCAAACAAACGCGAGCAACGTTCAAACAGGCGAGCGGCTAATTTGCTATGTACATTGAGAAAATATAATTTTGTGCTTTTGTAATATTTTACGCAGCAAGCGGCAGCCAAACAGGGGAATCTCCGGGTCACTACAATACCCAGATAGCATATGTAGCTGGGAATATGAAGACATTCTAACTTCGTAACAAACTAAACCTATCAAAACGGCTCTTGCTATTGTAAATATTCCTGTTCACTAACACTAATAACAAATGCTGTTCAGTGCATGCTCATTTCCATTACGCACCGATACATTAATAGAATATGTCTGTTCGTTTTAATTCCTTATCAACTTTGAACGCTTATTCTGCATGTTATTAACCATGCACATAGTGATGCCTTTGTCATATCAGTTATTCCTTTTCCATTTCTGCAGATTTACCAAATTACATTTACTTCCAGCTTGCCTTCAAAGCATCATCCGTAAGTTACACACATATTCACCACGTATCTCCGTTCATTAGGAATACCCGAGGTACATGGGTTGCCTTAAAATGTTGCATTTAATGTCTTCCGTGTAGATTATTTGTGCAATTAACATACCGTGTGGATTTCTCAACCTTTTATCTGCTGCATTGTAAAAAGTAAATTCCGCTTATAATAGACAGTAGGTTTAAGTCTCAATGCATGCAGCATTACAAAACATTCCATAATCAAAAATAACGCTATATTCGTTGAACGCATTTTCCGCACATTCGCATTGTTGATTTTCCTCCACAATTTGGGCCTTACTAAGTTTGCTTCTTTTGCCTCGATAAAATGTTTATATATCTCATTCCATGTAACACCATCAAATGGTTTAGAATAATTTATGCTACTCATCCATAGCACTCAGAAGGCTAAATATTTACGCAGTAAAACAGATGAACCAGGTGGCAACAAAGAAATTTAAATTTAACCGCCATGGTGCAGTCAAACGGCCCCGACGGAGCGTCGTTCGCATTCAAATCGCGCGCCGAAGGTTCAAGTTCAAGTACAAGTTTAGTTGGGACCGAAACGATAGGATAATCCCGTGAATCGTTATTTATTGGAGTATCGTTGGTTCGGGAACTGACAGGTATGCCTAAGATGTTGAAAAGTCTAAAACAAAGACCGCATCACACCCTGTCCAACCAATTACTGCCCACATTTTCCTGCCCAGCAGTCCCTGTCAGGCCGGTTTAGGTGAAGTAAAAGAGTGAAAAGTAAGCCAAGAAAAGAAGAGGAGGAATGTCAACTAAATAATGATAATACCAAGGTGAGAAGAAAAGTAAAAAAGAACGAAGGGAAAGTTGAAGATACAAGTCGGTTAGGTGAAGGGTTAGGTTTGGTACTGCCACCCAAGCGCATCTAACTGACGCTCGAAAGCCTACCGTAGACTCCCTAACCACGTAAGCCGGAAGCGTGTTTCAAGCTTCAATAACTCGACGCGACAAGCGAGTTTCCGTCCTTACCCGGTCAGAACGCTGTTTGTGCTGCTTCAACGGGTGACCTCGGAGACTTGGAAGCTTTTCGGGACTAAATAGCCAGGACAAGTCCGGACCGATCTTACCAGTTAAGATAAGGTAAGTGAGGATCAAGTCTCCTCTAATTCTGCGGTAGTGCATTGAGTACCTACCAAAGCTAAGCAAACGTTCGGGGTAAGTTTGCCCCCGTGCCCCTTGCACTAACCTTGTACCCACTCGCAAAACCCGCTCCAGTTCCATTTTGTCCCTTACAAGACAAGGTGGACAAGCCTGGATACAGTACTCCAAGTGAGGTCGCTCAAAAGCTGAGAACAGCTTCACAAAGATAGTGGCCGTTAGGACACCGAAGGAGCGGCGAATAAACCATATCATACGGAACCCTCTACAAGTAGCCTTCCTCCAGTTTTCCCCAGAGTGAAGCAATGAGGTATGGGTGATACCTAGAACAACCTGCTGAATGACAACAGGGAGTTCACTTCCACCAACTACATAGCGCGTGGGGGGACTAGCACCTTCAAGGCAGACAGAACATTTCGCCTGATTTATGGGCATCAACCATAAGGTTGACCAATCCCAGAGCCTATCCAAAGCACTCTGAAGTGCCTCAGAGCCACCAGGGATATCCACAATATTCCAGAGCTTGAGGTCATCAGCAAACAATAGCGACGGTACTCCAAGCTCCTGGGGTAGGTCATTGACATAAATTGCGAAAAGCAACGGCCCTAGAACCGAGCCCTGCGGAACGCCACTAAGAACAGCTTGTCTAAGCGAAAGGCTACGCCCCACGCGTACACACTGTTCTCTGCCCTCTAGGAAAGCAGAAACCCATTTAAGGGCGGCTCCAGATATCCCATACGATCTCAACTTCAATGAGAGTCGTTGATGTGGGACAGTATCAAAGGCTTTCGAGAAGTCAACGAAAAGCACGTCGATGGCGTGACCGTTGTCTACTGCCTCAGCCCAGCTTTCACGAGCTACAAGCAAATTTGTCAGACATGAAAATCCCTTACGGAATCCGTGCTGGGCCGCACTGAGAAGGTTAAACTTAATCAGGTGATTCTCCACCGAATCCCTGACCAATTTTTCAAACAACTTAACTACTACACTTGTTAAGCTGACAGGCCGGTAGTTCGCGGGCAGAACTCTGTCCCCGCCCTTAAAAATCGGACAGATGATTGCCTTCTTCCATTCCGAAGGTAAGGCACAGCTGTCGAGTGATATTGTAAACATGCATGTCAGAGGGCCACTTAGCTCAGCGGCCAATTCATGCATCAGCTTCGGATGAATTGAATCAGGGCCAGAAGCTTTGGAAGGATTTAGCCCTTGCAATAGCCCGAAGACTTGTGTCTCCGTTATGCTTATTTCAGTTAGGCAAGAATCCTCCGGAACTTTTGTGACCAGCTCAACTTGAGGTAGAGAGGCCTCATGAGAAAAGACACCAGTATACTGTTCGCTAAGTATACAGGCATTATCATAGTCGGTATGCCCATGGGTCCCGTCCGCTCGTAGTAAAGCCGGTATAGACGAGTTTGTACCGCTACGTCTCTTTACGTAAGCAAAGAACTTCTTTGGATTTGTTACGGCTGCGTTAGCCAAATCCTCCTCGTACTGAAGACGAAGAGTTCTAAGATGATGCTTACATTTATTTCTAACCGCTCGATAGCTTTCGTAGGTGCTGGTTGATGAAGCCGCTTGGTAAGTTCGCCAGCACTTAGAGCGCTTCCTGAGCAGGTATTTACCTGTATGATCTATCCATGGAGGCTGCGCCCGTGTCACCCTTCTCTTAGTGAGTGGGATGTGGGGAGCAGAGATCTCGGTGAGGTATGCCTTAAATTTCTCCCAGGCTGTCTCAACGGTGTCAGCCACGGTGATCGCACAACGCAAAACTGAAGCTTTGTCTCGCATTGCGTTAAAGTCTGCCCGCCAAATATTTGGACATGCCTCAGCGGTAGCTTGATGACACTTTAGTTAGAGCACATCGAAAGGATATGCAGACATGGTCACTGGCTCCTAGAGGACAGTCGTAGGTAATATCACTTACGAAATCGTGTGACTTCGCAAAAATGAGATCCAAGGTAGACGGAATTTGGTTGCGCATATATCTAGTCGGGAGGTCCACGAACTGATGCAAAGGCAGTTGCAATGTTAGCTCAAGGAGATCCAAACCGGAAGTGCCCACCGCCGAACTGCAAGATAGATCAGCCCAGCAGACTTCAGGGAGGTTGAAGTCACCCAGTATTAGACACCTATTAGCAACCTGAGTACGAATAAATTCAATAACCTCCCTGGAGATACTTCCAGGACTTCGATATGCCACTACGACTGTAAACTGAGCAGAGGAAGTGCACACAATAGCCGAGAGGGCTTCAACAGTTTGATCCGGCGACTGGAACACACAAGTCCTCAACACATCGAGTTTACAACTCACATAAAGAGCGACGCCCCCACCTTGGCGGCCAACGGAGCGATCGCATCTAAGCAGTGCGTAGCCAGGAAAAGATACTTCACCGTCTGTGATATCCGGGGACAGCCACGTTTCGGTGATAGCAAGTATGTCGGGACGAGATTTGTCTACAAGTAGACCCACCTCGTGTACCTTGTTCCTTAGGCTATGCACATTACTAAGCACTACCCGAAGGAACTCGGCACGACCAGCCCTGGGTCGTACGCTACCAGGAGAGGTTCTGGTAGGGCAGAATTTGACTTCCGGCTGACCACCTGAAAACCCACAAGACGAAGGCCTTGCTCACCAGCCGCCCGCCTGCTTTTGAGGCTTTTGATGGCTTCCTTTAACTTCAGTCGATCTGCCAGTGGGAGGTCCGGCTGAACGCTGACATTACTATCCTTGAGTTTGAATGCAAAGCGCATTAACGCTTTGCGTTCCTCCGGGGTTGAGAGGACTACACGAAGTAGTTGGGGTCGCGGATTTGGCGTGTCAACAGGGACGTTCCCCAATCCGGTTAATTTCCTGATAGTGACACCGGGGAAACCAGGTGGAAGCATACTGTTGACGCAGAGGTGGAGATTGTGTTATTGTTGCCAACAAACGAAAACAACGTTCCAACAGGCAACCCGCCTTATTCCCTAATACATAAGAAAGCGATAAGTTGAATATATTTTAGCATAGTTTACACAGTCATACGGGGGAATCAATAGGTCACTACAACTTCTCGTAAGCAATGTGCACCTGAGCAGTGATAAATTCCCGAACAGACAGGGGTTCTCCATTAGCAGCGGTCAGAGGATAGCGGTATGGCGTCCCCACACAATCTCTCCGCGACTTGGTTATATTAGCTCGGACTAAGCTCCTGCATGCCCGTGTCAATTAGACCTATCAGTGGCACTCCTGCTATGCTTAGCTGTACCGTTACTGCGAATGTGGTCGTTGTACATGTGACAGCTTGAATGAAAACACTTCACACTGTCGCACTCACCATGAAGATTTCGGGGTGC
>OX104067.1:4400063-4416250 GCA_944474145.2 Dicrocoelium dendriticum | reverse complement strand
ATTGGACGCCTCGGTTCCAACAGGATGAAAACTCTAGCGAGGCGTTATGTATACTGGCCTTTTATGGCTTCTCAAATTGAGAAGTTTGGCTGTTGAACTGTTAAGCTTGGCAATTTTGTTTCAAACAGTTCGTCACCAATCGAGGTGACATCATAAGTGCGTAGTTGAGTGGCGTGCAATAGCGTAGGGTAGGGTAGAGGAGCCTCGGTGAGAGTGCTTCATCAACCAGCACCTAGGAAAGCTATCGAGCGGTTAGAAAAAAATGTAAGCAACATCTTAGAACATTTCGTCTTCAGTACGAAAAGGATTTGGCTAATGCAGCCGTAACAAATCCAAAGTTCTTTGCTTACGTAAAGAGACGCAGCGGTACAAACTCCTCTATACCGGCTTTACTACGAGCGGACGGGACCCATGGGCATACCGACTATGATAATGCTTGTATACTTCGCGAACAGTATACTGGTGTCTTTTCTCATGAAGCCTCTCTACCTCAGGTTGAGCTGGTCACAAAAGTTCCGGAGGATTCTTGCCTATTTGAAATCAGCATAACGGTGACACAAGTCTTCGGGCTATTGCAAGGGCTAAATCCTTCCAAAGCTTCTGGCCCTGATTCAATCCATCCGTAGCTGGTGCATGAATTAGCCGCTGTGCTAAGTGGCCCTCTGACGTGTTTACAATATCGCTCGACAGCTGTGCCTTACCTTCGTAATGGAAGAACGCAATTATCTGTCCAATTTTTAAGGGCGGGGACAGAGCTCTGCCCGCGAACTACCGGCCTGTCAGCTTAACAAGCGTATTAGTTAAGTTGTTTGGAAAATTGCTCAGGGATTCGGTGGAGAATCATCTGATTAAGTTTCATCTTCTCAGTGCGGCACAGCACGGATTCCGTAGGGGATTTTCATGTCTGACAAATTTACTTGTAGCCCGTGAAAGCTGAACTGAGGCAGTAGACAACGGTCACGCTATCGACGTGCTTTTCGTTGACTTCTCGAAAGCCTTTGATACTGTTCCACATCAACGACTCTCATTGAAGTTGAGATCGTATGGTATATCTGGAGCCGGCCTTACATGGGTCTCTGCTTTCCTAGAGGGGAGAGAACAGTGTGTACCCGTGGTTCGTATCCTTTCGCTTAGACAAGCTGTTCTTAGTGGCGTTCCGCAGACCTCGGTTCTAGGGCCGTTGCTTTTCGCAATTTATGTCAATGATCTACCCCAGGGGCCTTGAAGTACCGTCGTTATTGTTTGCTGATGACCTCAAGCTCTATAATATTGTGGATATCCGTAGTGGCTCTGAGGCAATTCAGAGTGCCTAGGATAGGCTCCGAGCTTGGTGGACCTTACGGTTGATGCCTATAAATCAGGCGAAATGTTCTGTCTGCATTGGAGGTGCTAGTCCCCCACGCGCTGTGTAGTTGGTGGAAGTGAACTCCCTGTTGTCACTCAGCAGGTTGATCTAGGTATCACCCACACTTCATTGCTTCACTCTGTGGAAAATTGGAGGAAGGCTGCTTGTAGAGGGTTCCGTATGATATGGTTTATTCGCCGCTCCTTCGTTGTCCTAACGGCCAGTATTTTTGTGAAGCTGTTCTCAGCTTTTGCGCGATCCCACTTAGAGTACTGTATCCAGGCTTGTCCACCTTGTCTTGTAAGGGACAAAGTAGAACTGGTGAGAGTTTTGCGAGTGGGTACAAGGTTAGTGCAAGGATTACGGGGGCAAACGTATCTCGAACGTTTGCTTAGCTTGGGTAGGTACTCACTGCAATACCGCAGAATTAGAGGAGACTTGATCCTCACTTACCGTATCTTAACGGGTAAGATCGGTCCAGACTTGTCCTGATTATTTAGTCCCGCCAAGCTTCCAAGTCTCCGAGGTCACCCGTTGAAGCTGCATAAACTGTGTTCTGACCGGGTAAGGACGGCAGCAGACCTGGCGTTAGTGAAACTATACGTGACGTGAGTGGACAGCCTATCCACAACTTTTGAAAACGCTTAGAGCGTTGGGCTGAACACTTTAAAGGACAATTTCATCGGTCGGAATGGTTAGATTTCTCGCCGGCCACTGATCGCCCCACTCCCTGGGTTGTCCCTTTGGATCCACCCTCTCGCTCAGAAGTCGAACGTGAGATCGGACTGTTGAAGTTAACTAAAGCCGCAGGACCAGATGATCTTCCTGCAGCCCTCTTCGAATTCGGGGGACCTGCTCTTGTAGATGATTTACACGAGTTACTGGTCAAACTGTGGGAGCAGGAAACTGTCCCAACCGATTGGAGCCGCTCCATCATAGTCCCAATTTTCAAAGAAGGCTCACGATTGGAATGCGGCAGCCATAGAGGAATCAGTCTGATCTCCATCGTCTCCAAATTGCTTGCGTGTCATCCTTCACAGACTGACTGGCACTCGTGAAAGCCAGATTCGTGAAGAGCAAGCTGGATTTTGTCGAGGTCGTGGCTGCATTGACCACATCTTCACCTTGCGACAGTTGTTGGAGCACCGTCACATATATTGGCTGCCCACCGTTGTCGTGTTCCTCGATATCAAAGGTGCATTCGATTCGGTGGATAGACATGCACTTTGGGACTGTCTACTCAGGAGAGGTGTGCCCGAGAAACATGTGAATATTATCCGAGCATTATATGCTCGTAGCTCGGGCAAAGTGAGGGCTTACGGCAAGTTGTCGTCGCCCTTCAATATTTCCAGCGGCGTGAGACAAGGATGCCCGCTGTCACCTTTCCTCTTCAAGTTCGCTGTTGACGAAGTCATGGAAATCGCGTTTACAGGACACGACTTTGAAGGTGTGGAGCTACTCCCAGGAGAACGACTTCTTGATTTAGAGTATGCTGATGATATTGCCCTAATCTGTGACAGCTCACAAACGTGTCAAGCGGCACTGGACAGATTAGCACTAGCTGTCCGTCACTTCGGGCTTTGCATCGCACCCTCGAAGTGCAAAGCGTTTCTTCAAGATTGGTCTGGATCGCCCCCTACGCTGACCATCGGTGGGGATCAGCTAGAAGTCGTTCAAAAATTCAACTACCTGGGAAGTTGTATCAGCGCCCGTGTGATTGAAGAGATCACGAACCGTATAGCAAAAGCTCGGGGCGCTTTGCTAACCTTCGCTACTTATGGCACCGGCGCGACATCATTATTGCCCTGAAGGGTAGAGTGTACAATGCAGCAGTACGTTCGACCCTACTGTACGGTTGTGAAACCTGGCCGCTTAAAGCAGCGGACCTGAAGTGGCTAGTTACGTTCGACCACCAGTGCCTTCGTAATTTAACTCACATCTGGTGGGAACACCGCGTGAGCAATGAGCGTGTTCGACGCCTTGTTTACGGCACAGGAAAAGGAAATGAACCGCTCAGCACCGTTATTTCACGCACCACGTTCCGATGTCTCGGCGACGTGTTACTCATGCCAACCCACCGACTCCCGCTACGCGTTGTTTGCGCGCCGGGGGTGTGGATGGAAGAAGAGGAGCGGTGGCCAAGCGATGACTTGGTCCAGAGGAATGAAGACCCTCACTTCTGAGCTGGCCTCGGTTGGAGCGTCCCGGCTCCCTGGTTGGGGTCCGAAAAGCGAGGAACACGTTTGGTTGGGCACATTTGCTGATATGGCTAGGAGCCGACCTCAGTGGCGTTCCTGCTGTGAGTTTCTTTGTCCCACCCCATCCCTCTTAGCCTCCCCCTCCAACTACGATTTCATTATTTATCCTTATATAATTTCGCATAGTATTTTTTATGCACAGTAGCCGGCTGGTAGCTTACCGGAACGATGTCCATCCGTTACCGCTAGCTCAGCCGGCTTGCCCGAGTTGAATTATTTTTCTCTCTCTTTTTTTCTCTGTATTGCGGCACGATAGCTGAGGTGTTCCCCACCTCTAGCTAACATGTATGGTGATAATGATGGACGGCAACTCGCCTGTCGTGCCGAGTTATTGAACGTTGGAACTCGCTTCCAGGGCACGTCGTTTGGAAGTATACGGTTAAACGTTTCGAGCGTCAGTTAGATGCTCTTGAGTGGCAGTACCAAACCTTCCCCTTCTTCTAACCGTCTTGTGTCTTCAACTTTCCTTCGTTTTTTAAATTTCTTTTCACACCTTGGTAGTCTCATTATTTAGCTGACATTCCTCCTGTTGTTTTCTTAGTTTACCATTCACTCTTTTACTACACATAAACCAGCCTGGCAGGGAATGCTGGGCAGGAAAATGTTGGCAGTAATTGGTTGGACAGGGTGTGATGCGGTCTCTGTTTTAGGCTTTTCAACATCTCAGGCAGGCCTATCAATTCCCCATCCGACGATGCGCAAAAGAAGGAACATTCACGGGATTATCCTATCGTTTCGGTGCCAATTGAACTTCAACTTGACCTCGGCACCATTTCCACCACACCCGTTTTTGTTCACATACCAGGTACGGACCGAACAGAACGAACTGAAAGCGACTATGTAACATTCGCGAACTTCCCCCCCTATTTTATGTCTTAGCACCTTTAGGGAGGACACGGGTGTGAGTCCGCTAGGGCCCGATCGCGCTAGTGCTCCCCCAGCAGCTGCATCATGTCTCACTACCTGGCTGGCTGGCGACGGACAGTCCTCACATAGATTGTAGTGTCACCCACGGCATCTCTTCTAGGAGTGTGCTGTTTAATGACCTGGAGATTTCCCTTGCATGATTATATATCAATCTTTAATACTATAAAATCAGTTTTCTTATTTATCATGGAGGCAGGTGCTTCTCTTGTTCGAATGGTGCTTAGGTTTGTTTGTGTCCCACACACTGGCTTCCGCTGTGGCCTTCGAAGCTGGATTGTTGCACTCAGAACTCGGTCACATCTTCCATAGCTAACTCTATCGGCGTCTTATTTTTAACCTTAGGTTGTAGCAACCTTTTAATAGACCTTTTTCTAGCTTATTTGTGTGTGTTATACCACACATTTGGTTG
Organism: Dicrocoelium dendriticum; assembly: GCA_944474145.2. Taxonomy (NCBI): domain Eukaryota; kingdom Metazoa; phylum Platyhelminthes; class Trematoda; order Plagiorchiida; family Dicrocoeliidae; genus Dicrocoelium; species Dicrocoelium dendriticum. The sequence goes on along the minus strand of OX104067.1, from coordinate 4,411,311 downwards.
GCCGTTTCAACTGAATACTCAGTGTATACCACCCGCTCGACGCGCTATAATCTCATAGCAAATGCATAATTTGATATATAACGTTGTATTACTTGCTTTTTGACTTTTTGTGATGTAATTTTATTTTCTTGTCTTTTTTATTACGGCACATTAGCTGATGTGTTTCACACCCTCATCTAACGTCTGTTGACGATAATGATGATGATGTTTCCGCTATCTTTATCGTGACCCAGATTACTAATCTTCATTCTGACGCCAAGTACACTAGACGGCAACCCATACCATTATAGTTATGTCATATGCAGCTGTCTTTCCGCATTACCTACTGGACTGCTATCGTCAACAGTCCTTTCTCTAACCACGCTGCCCCGTTTTCCTTGCGGCGTTCATCATCCGCGATCACAAGCACCCTGAATGTTGACGTCTATTGCGTGTCCGACACTATGATCAGTGACTCCCATGCGGTTGCTTAACAAGCTGCACTTGATTTGTTCTCCCGTTCTGATTTGCTCGCATTTGGGGACGCTGGTGCGGTAGCTACAAGTCAACCATGACATTTTCTTCAAACATAAACTTCATCCTGCATCGGCCGTCGCGCAGATTATCAAGGGTCGCCTTATCTGCTGCATACAGCAGGGCGGATAAGCGAAAACATGCTACTGCTGGCGCCTCCCTTCTTTCTTCTCCACCTTTTTCTCTTACTCCCATCCCGGCCCCCATTACTAATCTTCCTTCTATAACTCCCAACTTAATTGACAGCAACCGAAGTGCTACTGGAGTAGTACCATCTGCAGCCACCATCCCAGCGCAACTATCGGACGCCTATCGGCAAAAGTCCCTTATACGTCTACGCTGTCCCGTTTCCATGGCGACATTCAACGTCTGCACTCTAAGACAAACAGGTCAGCAGGCTGCACTCGCACGCACCTTGGACACACTGGGTGTTGATGTGTTGTGTGTCCGAAACTAGGATTAATGACCCTAACGGGGTTATTGAATTGACTGCACCCGGCTTATGCTCTCGTTATTGGTTGCACGCATCCGGAAACGCCGATGCGACACTCACGGGTCAAGCTGGTGTAGATATCATTCTCAGCTCCAAGGCTGAGTCATCGTTGGTTGATTGGATTCCGGTGAACAGCCGTTTATGTGCATCCTGTTTGACGACATCAGTTAAGGTGAATTCGCGAAGTAGTACAAAACGCTGTTTGTTTGTGATTTCCGTTTATGCTCCCACCGACTGCAGTTCTAATGCAGTCAAGGACACTTTCTATCACGAACTGAACGGGCTACTATGCAGTGCTACTAGTTCAGATATTATAGTACTTGCAGGGTATATGAACGCACAGGTAGGGCGTCTGAGCTCTTCAGAAGCTCAGCTGGGTGGTAAGTATGGACTTAACTCTGAACGAACTGACAACAGCGAGCGTCTGCTGCAACTGTGTGCGGAGCACCAGTTTTTTTAGTAGCACTGCTTTTAGACACAGTGGGCGCCGAAGTGCCACTTGGCGTCTTCCTGTAGCTGGCCAGCGATGGACCCAAATTGACCACATAGCCATAGGTTACAGGTGGCGCGGTTCCATTCTGGATTGCCGCTCATACTGGAGTACCTGTGTCGACTCTGATCATGCCTTGGTGCGCTGTCGTTTCTCCATGAAATTTACCGGAAGGCGCACAAAGCGTCTCCCCCGATTGACAACGGAGAAATTGTCCCAGCCCTCGGTCAGGCAAGCCTATCAAGAAGCACTGCATAGCGAACTCTCGCTGTCTTGTCCTAACGACACTGAATTTCATTGGAATAGGATCTCGGCCGCTATGCACGACGCAGTATCATCTGTTTGTGGCACTATCAGTCGTCACCGCACCAGTCACTGGATATCCGAGAGGTCCGTGAACCTGTTGGAAGCTAGAAGACACCTCCCGGCTGGTTCTGAACACAATGTGACCAGACGGGCTATTAGGCGTGAACTAAAGCGGAGCCTACGTGCTGACAAGGAAACCTGGTGGACCAGTCGGGCTTAAGAAATGGAGGAGGCAAGAGCAGTAGGCAATTACCGCAAGCTCTTCCAGCTAATCCGCACCACTGGTCCCAGAAAACCAGGCGTCAGTGAGACAATCAGGGACAGCGCGGTTGCACTGATACACAATAAGGAGCGCTGTATGGCTCGTTGGGCCGAACACTTTGTAGATCAGTTCAGCTGGCCCCCTGCTCCCGGACCTCTTCCTACTCAGGTGATGCAGGACGAGCCATGGACGGTTAGTTTACAGCCTCCGTCGGAGGCCGAGGTCCGAAACGCGATCACAGCCCACAATCGTTTTCGTGCTGCTGGCCCGGATTCCCTCCCACCTGCACTATTTAAGGATGGAGGTGAGGTCCTCTGCAGGGCACTGACCTCCTTATTCGAACGTATCTGGAACGACGAGTGTGCCGGCTAATTGGAGCGAATCGCTTATAGTGGCAATATACAAGAAGGGCAGTCGTACAGACTGTGCGAACCACAAGGGTATTAGCCTAACGCCAGTTGTGACAAAATTACCGGCTTCGATTCTCGTTCGTCGCCTCACTGCGGAACGGGAATTTCGGATTAGGGAAGAGCAGGCCGGTTTTCGCCCAGGACGTGGCTGTATAGACCATATATTTACTCTGCGGCAGGTGCTAGCGCAGCGCCATGCATACCGCAGACCGACAATAGCTGTGTTCCTCGATTTCAAGACTGCGTTCGATTCGGTCGATCGATCGATTCTGTTCGAATTACTTCCGCGAAAAGGTGTTCCCACGAAATATGTGAACATCCTTCGTGCTCTATACTCAAACACTACAGGCCGCGTCAGGGTCTACGGTGTCCTATCGGATAGCTTTTCGACTGCAGGTGGCGTTCGTCAGGATTGTCCGCTTTCCCCGTTTTTGTTCTATTTTGTCGTGGATTTTATCATGGAGTGTTGCCTTGCGGAATCTCACGGTGTAGGCGTTGAAGTACTGCCTGGTGAAAAGTTAGTTGATCTAGATTAAGCGGACGATGTCGTCTTGCTTTTCGACAATGTTGAGGCGGCACAATCAACCCTGAATAGCCTATCCAGAGTGGTCCCATTATTTGGTATGCACTTCGCAGCTTCAAAGTGCAAAGTGTTGCTGCAGGACCACCAGCAACTTGATGAACCCTTAACGCTTGCTAACGAGGAACTCGAGGTGGTTGATCAATTCACTTATCTCGGCAGCTGCATCAGCAATGATGGGCGCATAGAAACTGACGTCAGCTCACGCATTGCAAAGGCCAGAGCTGCCTTCTTGAACCTGCGGCATCTTTGGCGACAGAAGGGAATTTCCCTCCCTCTGAAAGGCCGTGTATACAAGGCCACAGTGAGGGCCGTTCTGCTCTATGGTAGTGAAACTTGGCCCCTTCAGTCTGAAGATCTGAGGCGCCTTCAAGTCTTTGATCATCGTTGTTTGCGAAGCATTGCTGGTGTCGGATGGCACCAGCGTGTCCGCAACGATGATGTGCGTAGGCAAGTACTAGGTGGTGATAATCATGCTAGCTCCCTAGAACAACAGATAGCACTGAATAAGTTGCGTTGGCTCGGGCACGTGCTACGTATGCCTGGTCACCGCTTACCTAGGAGGGCTTTGTTTAGTCTGTCAGGTGTAGGATGGCGCAAGGCTCGAGGTGGACAGAACTTGACTTGGCAGCGGGAAATGAAGTTACTGACGACCAAACTGGGTGCCGTTGGTCCGTCTCGCCTTCCGGGTTGGAGTCCACGTGACTCACCTTGTGCTTGGCTCGAGACTTTACAGGACATGGCATGCAATCGACACCAGTGGCGCGTCTGCTGCCGTCTCCTAATCGGATTGGCTGTTTAAAGTGTGTTTGGTGCTGAGTTATCTGCGGGGTAATGGCTGATTATGACGCGTGGCAGTGAAAGCCGCAAGGAAGCTGCCTCGCCGATGCTGCCTTATCTTCGCACGATTGCTAGCTGTTTGTGACGGGACGTTGTCTACACAAGGGATAGGCGCCTTGACCCTGAATATTTCCTTAGGGCATTAAGGTTTTCAGGTAAGTCCCCCTTCTCTCCCTCTTCTTGTTCTCTATTTCATAGTTCCTCATGGTTGTATGGCAGCGAAGCATCAGTTCAAATGGCTGATGTACTGCTGTTGATGATGAGCTACAAGTCGGACTGGAGTGGACATCGCTCTCAACTCTTCAGGTGTATCATCGATTGTTGATGACAAAGCTAAACACTATATGTTTGTTATCACGACGTTACCATTTCACCTGTCTTTCTAATTGTGATATCATCATTTTCATTACTACTCACGTTGCTGGATTTAAAAAAAACCCAGCTATTGTTCCGCAACTACATTCTTATGATAGAATGTAAAAGTACCATTAGAAACAAGTAACTTAATGCTTTGTTTTTGTTGTACACTGAAAAAGCATCAGCAGTACGCCGTACCAACGCTTCCCTACCACGCAACCAGTACCAGTCGCACGTAGACTACGGATATTGCGAGCTAGCCCGGTCCCTACGCAGACTGGAACACGCGCCCTCGGATTACTACGCAGGCTTGTGATTATTAAAGCTGCAGGCTGGATAAGCTCCTGGCTGGAGACGGTGACTACTGCTACTACTACTACTACTACTACCACTACTACTACTAATAATAATAATAATAAAGAATAATAATAGTGTCTACTGAATGCCGATGCGGCGCCTCGCTGCTACGCTGCTACCACGTCGCGCTGCGGCTGAGTATGCCGCGTGGGCGCCCGCCCCTTCGCGGATTCGATCCAGTGTTTTTATGGTTGCAATCCAGGCCCCACGATTTAGCTGAGGACTGTCCGTCGCCAGGCATCCAGGTGGCGAGACATGATGCAGCTGCTGGGGGAACACTAGCTTGATCAGGCCCTGGCGGGCTCCAACCCGTGTCCTTCCTAAAGGTGCCGAAATATGAAATAAGGAGGAACAGTTGATGAATGTCTCGTGTTCGCCTGCTTAGTTGGCCGACGCAGAAACAGAACAAACGCCACTAATGTCAGCTATTGGCCTTGTCTATAGGCACCTGCAACTAAACGTGTCCCTCGCCTTCTGAGTCTGGAGGCAGCAACTGAAGCGAAGTTCAAGTTAGAACTTTCCTCTCGACCATATTATTCGTTGACCTCCTTCTTCCATCCCAAGGTCACTCGCACCACCAACCTACATCGTAGGGACATTGTGCTGGCATGCGTGACACGTGGCCCGACCGTCAGAGCTGGGCGCATAAAATAACCGACTGGAGTGCTTAACTCGCTTATCTTACGTCATAAACAAGACGCCGAACACTACTGTTGCTCACCCGGCTTCCTCGCCGGATATGAGCCGAAATGCGAAAACACCGGCGACTGTTGACTGTCGTGCCCATCTACAAGAAAGGCCAGCATTTTTTATGTGAAATCATCGAGATATTGGCCTTGCTTTTATTGCCTGAAAACACGTATCACTCTTCCACTGCTCACTGGTCCCCGTGAGAATCGAATCACTGAAAGCCAGGCTGGTTTCCTCCCTGGTCTTGATTGTATCGGCCACATATTTACTCTTCGCCAAGTGTTGAAGCAGAGGCACATACAGATGACACACTGGTGGTTTCCTTTGACTTGAAGACTGCTTTCGACTCCGTTGATCGTGCCAGCATGTGCCATTGCCTATCTATGGACAGCGTGCCGACTAAATCCCTTTCTGTTCTTAAATATCTCTACCGTGACTCTTGAGGTCGTGTGTGGATTTACGGGAAACTGTCTCCTGAGTTCCCCACTGCTAGTGGGGTTTGTTTGGGTTGTCCCATATCTTCTTTCCTTTGTTATCCAATTGATCATGGGTGAATCCGTCCTTTCATACTCTACGGGAGTAGTTCTACCAGGTGACCGACTGAGAAACCTGGAGTATGCGGACATCATAGCTCACCTTGGGTCTGACGCAATGGCTATGCAAACACTGCTGGATAAACTGTCACTTAGCGCCGAACGGTTCGCCATGTGCTTTACACCTTCATACTGTTAATTACTGCTGTAGGACTGGATCGACACACCTCCGGTTCTAGCTATCACGGAACAACCACTGGCGTTGGAGGATCGGTTCACTTACCTTGGTAGGTGTGTCATCTCTGGTGGTCACATTACTGAGGAATTTAATTCACGTACCAGAAAGTCCCATGAGGGCTTCCAGAGACAAACATCTCTCAGTGCAAGGTTGGATATATAACGCTGCGGTAAGGCCAATCTTACTGTATGCGTATCACCTCAACTTAGCATAGAATGAAGAATCGTAAATCTATGGAATACACTAACAGAATGACTTATAGAGGCCGATTCTGTGAAGTCTTTTAAAACACGTATCGAGGATTTTTTTAAAACCTGCGCTTTTGTGAAAGGGTGCACATACACTGCAAAAAGTACATTCTATACCCGGAAATAATGACACCGATACGAATTTTTAACCAAACAAGGATAAGCCAGTAACTGACTACACACTACCGCTGACAATCTGCAATCAAATGTTTTCCATTTTCATAATCTGATGGAGTTTTAAAGAAGCATTTTTCTACTTGCTGTTAAATACAGTCTCAGGATCAGGCGATTTCGCGGCAAAGACCGTGTTTGACTACCGATGTTTGCGGAGTATTGCTCACGTCTGGTGTGAACACCGGGTGAGTAGTGCTGAGGTTTGCCAGTTGAGTTTTGGCAAGAAGCCTTCTTCCTCACTTCAATGTTTACACTATCTTAATCGCTGACGTTGGCTAGGCCATGTTCTCTGTATGCCCGTTGACCGGCCTCTTCAGCGTGCATTATACGCCGTGGCTGCACCACGTTTGGTGAAACCACGAGATGGCGAGTCCGTGACGTGGCAGTGACATGAAGAAATTGACTGAGAGACCTAGTCAGGCTGTTTCGTGCCGTCTTCGTGGGTGAGGGCCTTAGGTTGGTTCACACCGATGGTTGAGGACCTTATCAGACATGACGCACTCACGCCGTCAGTGGCGTTCTTGTTAATTTTCGTTCCATCCTGCTTAGCTTAACGCATTTCCTTGCTTTCATTTTCTTTACATTCTATTTGCACCCAACCCTAGTACCCTACCGGTGTTATTTATTGTTATTCTTGCGATGTGAATCGTGGCAACTGGATCTTTTGCATTTCAGTGCTCGGATCATAGTTGTTCAACTGAACTGAACTGAACTAGGAAGGTGCCGGTGATCGAGCACAATTATCCTGTTTACGTCTGTCGTTCTGATGACCTACCTTCGCAACCGTACAAGGCTATTGTTTTCCGTTTTTAAACCTTCCGACTTTAATGATTTCCGTTTTCATTGTGGCGTCATCAACATCGCAATACTTTCACAATTTACGTTGTTTTGAAACTTTGCCCCATATTCTTCATTGCAGGCTATCGATCTGCCATTGAGCGCGCGCTGTTTATTTGGGCTCCGCAATTTTCTCTCTTACTTGCCTCTTTAGGCAATGCGATCGTTAACCAAGCTCCAGTCTGTACTAATTGTTGCTGGTGGTTTCGTTTGCTACTTCCTCGCCGATGGCTACACTTATTCAATTGGCATACTCTATTCACATCTCCTGTCAACCTTCCAGATAAGCAGTTCCTCAGCTGCGGCTCTTCCCGGACTACTTTACTCAGTGCCTCAGTTCACTGCGATATTTTTATGCCCCTTGCTTGACACCTACGGGTACTCTTCTGGCGCTGCCTGGGGAGCGATTCTCTTATGCATCAGTTCTTTGGGTACTCTGCGATCCTTCTCTATCTTCGCCTACTTTAGCCTCTGCCTTTGCTCCAAATATTTATGTCCTGTACTTCACCCTCGGTGCAGTAGCTAGTGTTGGACTGCAGCTGACCTATTCATCTGCAATTATGGCGGTCACGGATGCATTCAAAAGTGAGAAACTGTGAGTGTACCTTTCTTTGATAGCACTTTCTGGGTGCCTAATAATTGTAATACTAATACTGATCTATTGGGCCGTTTGATGAGCGCTAGATAACCACGTTGCTATGTACCATTTGTACCACGGAACGTCCCGAAACAACACAATTTTTTGTTACAGTAATCACACGGTCCGGCTTTCTGTGTTCATGTGACCTTGAGTGCCTCGCAGGTCCGGTTGCGGTATATTCTGGGACTGACTTACGCAAATAACCATCTTATTACACGGCTCTGTTTATCTGTTTTCGTCTTGTTTAACAACTAGCGACGGAGGTAACGGTTTGATTGGATACGTCGAACTGTCCTTTTCAGTGGAGCCACTTACCGCAATACTTCGACTTCAACAGAAGCCATTTGAAGAAAGCCAAACACGATTGCTCGAAAATATCCTTCAGCGTTTTGCGGTTCAACCAAGGCAACCAATGAAAAGCAGCAGTCATCAGCAGATGCGGTTATGAACAGCATTTGTGAGTTTCAGTATGACCCGGATGCCAGCCTAACTTTCAAATCTTGGTTCAGTAGATGCGAAGACGTTTTCTGGTCTCAATTCACTGATGCTGACGACGGATGGAAGTGCAGACTGCTTTTACGGAAACTGGGAACCAAGGAGCTTGCCATGTTTCTCAAATTTATTTTGCTATAATGCTCCAAAGATTTTACCTTTGACCAAATTGTATCTTTGCTAAATGACATTATTGGTGAACGTTCTTTTTTATTCATCGTCCGATACAGTTGCATGAAGCTCATTAAGTGCGCGTCAGACTATTTCGCAACTTACGCCAGTACCGTCATTTGTCATTGCTAGCGTTTCAGACTTAAAGAAATGTCAGACGACCAGTTACTTTTCGTTTGTGGTCTCCAAGCGCCCGAGGATGTCGAAATACACATGAGGTTGCTTAATAAAATTGAGCAGGACTCGTCAATCAATCTCATGTCCATCACTTCCGAATGCCAGAGGTTAATCAACTTGAAGCACGACACGAACATAATTGCCCAAGTCCACAGTCCATGTCCCGTGGATGTGTTGGCGGTATCATTCGGCGCGGGAGTACAGTGACAGTCTAAAACTCATTGAAGTAAAACTACCATGCGCATGCTGGCAATGTGGTGACTGGCACTTCGTCAAATTCTGCCCGTTCAAGAAGCATCTTTGTCAGAAATGCAAAAAACGAGAGTACAAGCAGGATCATTGCCGTGCAGCCATTTCCAACGAAAACGTTTACACCAAACCTGCCAAGGTGTTTGTACCCACATCGTTAACCGAACAGACCTCACATTTATCCTGTCATTGTTACCTTCGATACAGAGACCGCAAAACGCAGGTTCGTAACAGTGGTTGTGAACTAGGTGCCCGTACGCCTCCAAGTTGACACTGCATCGGACATCACGCTCATTTCCGAGACAATTTGGAAGATAATCTGTGAGCCAGCTGTTCAAAGAACAACTCGGATTGCAACCAAGGCTTCAGGAGGACCGCTGGATTTGGCCGGTCAAATCTATTGTCATGTAATGTTCAAAGATTGTCAGGGATATGCTGCATAATGAAACATCCTGATTGGATTGAGAATATGAAACTGCTTGATGTTCTCTTGAATTCCACAAAGTAAGCGACGCATCTGCACTGTGGACGGAGTCTTTACAGCGGAAATATCTGCAGGTGTTTCAAGATGGTCTGGGATTGTGCACGAAAATCAAGGCCAATCTTTCCCTGCGGTCAGAAGCAAAGCCAGTCTTCCGACCGAAGAGACCAGTTCCAAATGCGGTGATTTCAATCGTCGACCTTGAACTTGACAGACTACAGTCAACCGGCGTTATTCAACCGACGAATTTCTCTTCATGGGCAGTCCCCATTGTGATTGTCACGAAACCAAACGGAAAGATACGCTTACGTGCAGATTACTACACTGGCCTGAATGGCGCCTTAGAAGACCCTCTCTGAGGACCTTTCTGCACGTCTGAACGGTGGTAAGTCTTTTATAAAACTGCACTTGTCAGACGCATATCTCCAGATTAAAATGTCAGAAGAATCGCGTGAATTGCTAACGGTTAACACTCACAGAGGATTATTCCAGTATACACGCCTACCATTTGGCGTTCAGTCGGCCCCGGCAGTATTTCAGCAGATATTGGATACGATGCTACAGGAAATACCTTACGCCGCTGCATACCTTGACGATATCATTACCATGGGATCTAACTAGGAAGCACTACACCAACGAACGGAACTCGTGCTTGACAGAATAAAGGAGTATGGTTGTCGCCTACGAATGGACAACTGTGAGTTTTTCATGACCTCCATTAAATACCTGGGCTTTATCATTGACAAAAATGGACGAAGTCCTGATCCATCAAACATCAAAGCGATCAAGGAAATGCCTCCACCGAAAGACGTAGCGACCTTGAGATCATCCCTGGGGATGGTGAGTTATTACGGTACCTACCTGCCGTCCATTCACGACCTACGCGGACCATTAAACCGGTTGCTGATAAAGGACGACCCGTGGGTCTGGACTACCGAATGTTAGGAAGCGTTCGACAGCATCAGATTGTTACTAAGCTCAGAACTGATGCTAACGCACCACGGTGCAAAACTGCCGATTGTAGTGCTATCGGATGCATTCAGCTATGGAGTTGGAGCAGTCATCTTCCACATTTTCCAACATCGGTCTGAGAAGCCAGTCGCTCGTGCCGCTCGTTCACTGACAGCAGCAGAAAGTATAATCAACTTGAGAAGGAGGCTCTCGCTATTGTGTTTGCAGTGAAACATTTCCACATAATATTATATGGCCGTCACTTTACCTTACTAACAGACCACACACCGCTTCTTGCTATATTCGGCTCGAAGAAAGGAATTCCTGTATATACGGCCAATCGTCTGTAGAGGTGGGCAACAACCTTGCTGGGGTACGATTTCAACATCAAGTACCCATCGATGAGCGACATTTGTCAGGCCGATGTGCTGCCACGGTTGTTAGACGAACATCACCAACCAGAAGACACTCGTTGCAAATTTCTCAACCGAAACGGAAATTAACCGTGTACTCTCGGATACTGTGAGCCAGCCTCCAATATCTTTCAGTCAGATTCGAGACGCCACCTTACGGGACCCGTTGCTGTCACAGGTGAGCACGTCTTACCACTCACAGTGGCCTCGAAAATTTTCCGACGCACAGCTACAACGATTGTTCCAGAGTCGAAATGCACTATAGGTCGTCGAAGACTGTATCTTGTCTGGTGAACGTGTCATCATCCCAGCCGAACTTCAATCTAAAGTCTTACATCAATTTCAT
>OX104067.1:4327248-4399563 GCA_944474145.2 Dicrocoelium dendriticum | reverse complement strand
AGTAGCCCATGTAAATTCTCCAGCAATTGAACATTTGTGGATTGACCTACAAAGGTGCGTACATTTCGGACTAATTGTAGATCCTACTTGTAGCGGCTACTCCAAAATGCTTTGCGTTGAGGGCAGTGGCGTCTTCATGGCTTCGATTGGAGGCTTGCAGATAAGGTGACAGTTTCAGCAGGAATCGCATAAAAAAGAGTAAATCTGACATTATTGTTCGGACCAGAGACATGGTTATGGCACAATGGAAACGAACTGGCTGGTTTACCTTGATCGCTTATACTAAGGAGTTCCTGTATCTGCTGGGAGTGCCGTATGAATGGCACTCGGCAACAGAACCATTGTTGTGTGTCGAATTTAAAACGCTCACATTTAAGAGGAAGCTTGCTTTGCGTGCCCATTGATCTCCAAAGTAACGACAAGAGCTAGCCTTCCATAAACGCTAGGATTAGGTTGTTAAAAAGTTAGTGAAGTTTTTAGTCTAAAAATCTTGGCTCAAACGTAACATTTTTAATCGAAGTAAAAGCCAGTTGAATTGACACACTTTTACCGACGGGTAACAAGTGGATTTATCCCATGTGAGGACTACAATTTCGGAGTTTTTGTGACGATGAACTCGTATCCAGTGCGGTTTCAACATCTTCTTGGCTTTTAAAACATTTCTTGCGAAGAAAATTATCCAGATGTTTGAAAAAGTGGTATCCGTAAGCGATAAGTCAAGGAACAATGGTGGATGAAGCGAATTTTCGTAGCCCATTTCGTGCAGCTTCCCAAGGGTTGTATGCGCGAGATGCAGCCGAGTGTTATCGTAGAGGAAAATTGGTCGCCTTCTGCTGACCAGTGGCGGACACATGCGTAGACATATCAGATGCATTTCGGCAATTCGATGACAATACTTCTCCACTGTAATGGTTTCGCCTAGATTAGGAAAGGTGTGATATTTCTGACGAACTACAGATCAACAACCAGTTACCACAATCTTTTCGGGTGCAACTTCGGCCTTGGGAAGTGCTGTAGAGTTTGATTTTGGTCCAAGCATAGAGCGGTCTACCATCGATTGTCGTAAAGTATCCACTTCTGATCACACATCACAATCCGGTAGAGAAACGAACCGTTTCGAGTGCGCAGAAGGGAATACAACACTACAAAACGAGGATTTCTTTGCTTTTCAATCAATTCCTGCAGTGCTCGCTTACCATACCTTTTGACATTCTAATCTCCAGTCAAAGACTGAAAAGTGTCATTAAGGACACTGTTTAGTCAGACGAAAGATTGCAAACAGTTTTACGCTGATCAGCTTCAACTAAAGCCTTTAATTGATCATCGCTAGCTTCCGATAGCCCTTCACAACGCTCTATTTTTTAAGCCTCTCGTAAACTGTTCGACATTTTTCGAAACCACCAATGCACAGTACGGGCATTAGTGGTATTAATTTGTCCCCTACTGCTTGGAACGGTTGTGAGCCCCACCAGATTATAGCAATGTCATCGACAAATCGATCACCCGTCGAACACAACGTCAAAGAGAAAACAGCATCCAAGATAAGTCTGGTGCATTCAGCAACCAGACACACAAGACGGTGGGAAACATGTGGAGCTTAGCAGAGGACTGTGGGGACGCATTTGGACCTGCGGTCTTGGAAGGTTTGGCAATCTTTTCACCCGAACGGATACAAGGTATTCAATTTATCCTAAGTATTCCCGTTTGATCGGAGGTTTCCGAATTACTACAATGAAATATTGAGACCAGAATATGTTAAAGCGCTGGACCGACTAAAAGAACATGAGCCTCAGCGACCAGTTCGCATCTTTTAAATGTCTCATAAATCAATCGAAACCTTCGGTTAAACACTTGAAGTGGATGCAAATGCAGAAGCCGAAAAACTGGCACAGAAAACCAAAACTACCCATAAACTTAGCATGGGGACTTGGATGAGCCGTAAGTTAGTCTACTACTCAGGTCCGAAAATTTCTCAGATTCTTTTTAGGCTTCACAACAACCCAAACAACAATAAACACTTCCAGGGATTAAAACCGGTTCCCCTTCATTCTCCGAGGTAGTGAAGAGAGTAAGTGGAACAAAGATGGCGCAGTTTATCAAGTCACTAGTTGGGATACAAAGGTCCACTGCTGACTTGGATAAGGCACCAAAGGACGTCTGTAAGTTGATAGGCTATATTAAGCATTTGAGGAGGTAGGTAATTGTGAAACAAGCATATACATGATAAGCATGCAGTGCCGAAGGCAAAAGTACATCGGAAACAAACAGGAAAGCCATGGGAAACAAATGCTTACCGGAAAGCGATCCTAGTCCAATAAGAGCTGGTAGCCAAGAAACGTGGCTGGCATTCAAATGGTCCAACTCCCCGTCTCGGCTCAACGAAATCAGACAATGATCGTAAATAAATGTCCACGGAATCACCACACCCAGACCAGTCAATGAATTTGCAATAATGTAGGCTAGGAAATCCGGATTTCTCCATAATCCGGTGGAAACTAGTTGCTTCAGACTGACAGTAAAGGCGTTCCAGAATTCGACACAAGAGTCATCGTGGGACGCTTCTTCGAATTCGTAAATCGAGGTTAGTTGGGATTTTCTCTGAAGAGAATCTTGTTTAAACCGGTAACGGGACGGAAGGCACAAGATATAGCGGAGAAATGACCAGACTGTTTCAATGCAACAAGACCCTGTCCGGTCACCGTGTGGTGGCGAAGAGGAAGGTAGAAAGAAAAGAGAGGCAATCAATTAATTAAGTGCCAAATGAACAATAATACAAGCAACAAAATGATATCGCATGGAACAGTTCTGACTTTTAAGTTTTCCATGTACAAAGAAACGAAACACGTTTCATCCACTAACCTCGACATGAAAGTGCAAAAGCGGAGCTTTCCGCGAAAAACGACCGGCATACAGACTGAGCTAAACTATTGCAGTTCAAAATGTGGACTATACGGTGCTGACAGTTGTCATTTCAAGAACACACGTTGTGCGCGAGCTATGCGCGAATAATTGCGTGAACTGCGATGTTTCTATCGTGCGACAAAACAGGAATCAAAGCAATCAGATGTCGACATGTTTAAGCAGCAGTACCCAAGTCGTGACGTGTCGGCGGAACCCAAATCGATGGTTAAACAATGCTGATCTCCGAAGTGTGCAAAAGTGCATCCGTCATGGATGGATTCACAAATCACACCAGATCAATGAAACGATAGACAAAATACCGCAGTTGACAAGACGGCTGTCACAAGCGACGCGAGATAAAATGTCATTCCGTGGATGAAATACAGTCCTGGGAAGCGGAAAGAAGCAAGTTTGTGCGTGACTCAAGCGGTGGAACGTCTTGCAGAGTACGATGCTATCTCGGGCCCAGCAGTCTGTGGATTCACTCACCGCCCCTCAAATAGTTGGGTCTTCGTGCGCTCCCTGACACGTTCCACTGCTCCGAGCTCTCCCCTATAACTGATCAGAATGAACTTCACCGCGGTATCAGCCTTCAAGTCAAACGAAGCCATCGCGGTGATCGTGAAGCTTGGTGGTCTCAACGCGCCTTAGAGATAGAAACCGCTGCCCTCTCTGGAAATAATTCGGAGGTTGTTTCAGCTTGTTCGGACCACTGGTCACCGAAGGTCTGGTGTCAGCAAGATTAGCTGTGAGGCGGATAGGTCACAAATCATCAAATTGCAAAGCGTATGGACAGATGGGTAGAGCATTTCCAACCTTAGTTCAGTACTTCCCCGCCGTCTACCTTCGCATTCAGGTCGCCCCGTCGTGTCACTCGAACCACCCACAGAAGCCGAGGTTCACCTTGTGCTTGGACACTTCAAGTGGTTTAAAGCTGCTGGTTCAGACGAACTTCCTCCAGAACTGCTCAAATATGGCGGTACGGATATTATCACTGAGCTAACATCATTATCTCAGATGATCGTGAAAGAAAGAATCCCCTCTTCATAAGGAGAGTTAGTTGCTGTCCTAGTGTTTAGGAAAGGCTCCCAGACTTCATGTGTTAATCACAGAGGAATCAGTCTGGTAGCAGTTGCCTCCAAAATGCTTGTGCGAAGCATGTTACGCAAGCTGTCGCCAAGTCGCGAGACGCGTTATCATGAGGAGCAGACTGGTTTCCGTCCCGGCCGAGGTTGTGCAGATCAAATATTCAGATTCGCCAGCTTCTCGAACATCGTCACGTCGTCTTCCTGGACATTCAGGAGGCGTTCGACTTGGTAGACCGACCGACCGACAGACCTGCTTTATGGAATTGTCTACCAAAGAACCGAGTCCCGAAAAACTACGTCGCTATTCTTTGGGCGCTATACGTCTATGCTTTAGGCGGAGTAAGATCGTACGGCAAACTTTCTGCGATCCACCCTCTTTCCAGTGGGGTGCGACAATGATGACCTGTGTCACAATTTCTTTTCAACCGCCAATCGGGAAATATACCCAAGTTTATTTATTTATCGAAGATGTCTTGTTGGGAGCTTGAAGGCTTTCAGAATGCTGGAACTGTGCCCCTTCCAGTCAGTCAGTCGTCAGCAGTGAGCCCGCACAATGTACCGACGCTTCTCTGCTACAGGACCACCACGCGTCGCGCGTGGGCTGAGGATACCGCGTGGACGCCCGCCCCCAAGCGGATTCGAACCAGTGACCTAAGCATTGCAAGCCAGGCGTGCAATCCTTTCGGCAACTGGCCAGATAATCGTGAAACCAACTTAGATTACGCTGATGATATCGCCTTGCTGGGTGACGACTTCCATGGTATACAATTGATTCTTAACCGACTAGTGTTTGAAGCATCCGAGTATGGTATGTGCTTTATCCCTTGAAAGTGCAAAGTGTTGGCACAGGATTAGCAGAATGCTCTCTCTCAGCTCGCCATAGAAAATACTCGGCTTGAGGAGGTGGATATTTGTGGGTGCTTTGGGAGCAATATCACACTACCGAAGGAACAATTGAAGAGGAAGAGTCTCTTCGAGTCGCTAAAGGCCGCTCGACCCTTGACTATTTGAGACACTTGTGGTGTCGTCACATCACGCTTTTGCTGAGAGGCAGGTTAACAATGCCTGTGTTCGCGGGATACTTTTGTATGAATGCGAATCGTGGCCAATCCGGTGGATCACATGCGCAGTTTTCGGCCTTCGGAAACGGTCGTCTGCGGAGGGTTGCTCGTGTATGGTGGTGATACCGGGTGCGCAAGGATGACAGCAGACATCCCGTATTAGATAAGGCGGATCTCCCGATCTATGAGTGTTATATTTCGTCGGTTGAGAAGGCTGGGCTACGTCCTGCGCATGCCTGGCGAGCGATTGCCAGGCCGTGCCCTATTTGAGCATACAGGGTAGTATAGGAAGAAGCCGCGTGGGGGCCAATCGGCTACCAGGTGAAGAAGCATCAAATCGCTGACACCCTGTTTAAATTCGCTATTGATGAAGTCATGGAAACAGCGTTCGCTGGACACGACCTAGAAGGTATGGAGCGGAGGATATTGCCCTAATCTGTGACAACTCCCAAACATGCCAAGCAGCACTGGACCGATTAGCACTGCATGGCAATCGTTTTAGGCTATGCTTTGCTCCATCGAAATGCAAAGTACTTCTCCAAGATTGGCTGGGACCCAACCTTGCGCTAACGCTTGGCGGTGATCTGCTAGAAGTCGTTCAGGAATTCAAGTACCAGGGCAGCTATATTAGCACCCGTGGGATTGAAGATGAGGTTACGAACCGTATAGCAAAAACTCGAGGTGCTTTTACCAATCTCCGCCACCTGTGGCGCAAACGCGACATTACTCTCGTCCTGAAGGGCAGAGTTTATAAGGCAGCCGTCCGTTCAACTCTCCTATTTGGTTGCGAAACCGGGCCCATCAGATCGACAGACATAAAGAGGCTCGTGATATTCGATCATCACTGCCTTCGCAGCGGCACAGTAGCTGAGGTATATTGCGGCACAGCAGCTGAGATATTTCCCACCTGTAGCTAACGTGTATGATGATGATGATGCCTTCGCAACTTAGCTCATGTCAGGTGGGAGCACCGCGTGAACAATGAGCGTGTTCGGCGTCACGTATTTGATGCAGGAAGAGAGAGTGGACCGCTCAGCACCATTATATCGCGCACCAGGCTCCGATGGTTGGGCCACGTGTTGCGCATGCCAGCACACCGACTCCCACGACGTGCATTGTTTGCGCGTTGTGGATGCGGTTGGAAGAGGAGGAAGGGAGGCCAAGCGATGAATTGGTCGACAGAGATGAAAACCCTCACTTCGAAGTTGGCGTCGGTTGGTGCATCCCGACTGCCTGGCTGGGGTCCTAAGGACGGTGAACACGTTTGGTTGGACACACTTGCTGATATGGCTTGGAGCCAGCCCCGATGGCGTTTGTGTTGTGAGTTCCTTTGTCCATCCATCTCCTGCTTAGCATCCCTCTCCAATCACGATCTCATTCGTTAAGCACAATATGATTCTCTTTATGGCACGATAGCCAGCTGTTAGCGTTCCGGAACGATGTCCATCCGTTACTGAGGACACAGCCGGCGTGCCACACTTTATTTTCCTTTTCTTGTTTTTTGTATTGCGGCACAATAGCTGAGGTGTTTTCCACCTGCAGCTAATGTGTATAATGATAATGGTGAATCATACTGACACCCTGTCTACCAACTGGTGATTCGGTATCCCCCCATCCCAGATCAGGGATCTAAAGATGAAGAATGCCGACGGGTTACAACACTCAAAACAATGGTACCAATCCGGTTGTATAAACCCACGTGAACTACCGATTTCGAAAAACTAACTCCATGTGATGAAAAAACGTCGTGCGAAAAAAAGTATATTATTTTTCGATACTTCAGTACTGTTTGATACCGCTGCACATATTCCTACTCTATCGCAACGAGACGTGGCGCGGTGGCTTGTGTGGCTCAGCAATCTATTGATATAATGGCGGTGCATTTTGCACCTTCAAAACCACTCATACCACATGGGTCAATATTAAGAGGTCATAAAAACTTAGTCGCCTAGTACTCCGGGTTGGAAGTTGAAGTGGGGTTGGCTCCTTACCGCATTAAATGGACGCTCTGTAGCTCACTGCCAAAATCCCGCTGCTTTGCGGTCAGGTTTTTGAATCAGCCTTTGGGTGAGAGCCTTAATCCTTCTCCTATCTCGGCCCGGGCAACCCGAGAGAATCTTGCGCACACAATACAACACTAGGACTCTCCCTTCAAAGCATTTCTCAAAGCACTGGCCGCCGCAGGGGATAATCTACGGCGCCCAGTTTGCTGCATCAAGCATGGCACAAATGGGTTTCGACGCCACTCCCCAGGCCTTCTCGTTTTCTTATTCCCCCTCGTACACTTTTTCATGTATATCAACCCAATGCAACTTCATTTTTATCCCCCGGGTTTATTGCAAGCTTACTATTCAACGCGCAACTGCTCGTAGCATGAAAACTTTGGCTGTTATTCTTAACTCCAAACCGATGTCATACACGTTCGCATTAGTAAGGTCCATGAGGATTTACGTTCTCCCATTGGGGTCGTAGTGTATCATGCACAATTGCGGGCCTACATGAGTAAAGTGTATTGGTGCTGACATTCCGCGGTTGCCAAGGCCGAGACTGAAGACAGCCACAAAAACCAGACGCATGAATGCAGGTTACCATGCGCTTGAGAAATTTGCCTAACCAGACTCCAGCATCCCCATGGTAATCGGAGCTCAAAAGCATTGGAACACGTTCGTATCGTCCGGTACGAAGTAAAGGTGATGCTTTGCACTCTCAGTCATCGGGGCTTCACAGTTCACTTGAGTGAACCTAGTGTAAGACCTCAGTGCCACTCGTACTGCGTATGGTCTCGATGTGTCTTCAAACGTCCATGCTAGTGTTGCTCATTGTGAATATCGGAACCACGTAGGCCGTCCTGTAAGCCCCACTCTGTATGCACAGTTGAAAGGCCACAATGACTGAACATGGAAACGTGTGTGGGTGTGTGTGCGACGGATTCAAAGGAACACAGATGAATCCCTTAGATTGGTCGGCTATCCTCCAGTATTCTCATCTTAAAAGCCAGCCCGCGTTGGGACCGCGTTAGCTTCAGGTTACCAAGCGCTTGCTGCTTACAATATGCCACCTGATATATATATATATATATATATATATATATATATATTATGGAGGCCGAGTGTAAAGCCGAAATGACAAAAACATTTAAAGTCAAGGAACCTAAACTTCCTCAAGAACACGGGACACAAATAGCTGGCTATCGTGTGAAAAGAAGGCGACATTGGCGACGCAGCTCTCTTGAGACTTTAAGGTGTCTAGTTTCATAATCAGTCTTAATTCACATCTAACTTAACGACATCAAGCACCCTATGAATGAACAGTTCAACTAGGAAACAAACACGTCAATGGTACTGGCTGCAAGCTAGGTGTAAGAAAGTCTCGAGGAAAGCACAAGGCCGGCCATGTAGACTGCAGCCTGAAAGAGAAGGTGCGCCAACAGCCAAGTTAACGTTCGCCTCCCTTCGCGTCTTACACCATTCAAACGGCAAACTGGAGCATAGAGTTAACACAGAAAAGAGAGACGATTAGTTCGGGATAATAGCAGAAACCCTTTCGACATACTTGCACAACACTGGGTGCGCACCTTTTCCTCTGTGTCGTCTTCAAGTGCATAGTCGTTTATCTGAAGCGGGAAAGAGTTCAGAAAAGCATGAAGTCCCATCGATGGGGTAACCTGAGTGATTAGAGTACATATTGGGTAGCGCCTGTTAAAAGTGTAGAATTAGTAGGTGAGTTAAAGTCATGTGATGGAGAGAACCACTCCCAACTCGAGGGATAATGGAATATCATATAACCATGGGGTGAGAGTTAGTATGGGAATGCGGGCAGAAGTGGTGATTGGGTCAATGTGAGAGAAGCAAGAGAAAACACGGTCGAGGAAAGAATGGAACAGTGAGGACCATAAGCTACACCAACCACATCCATCTTTCCAGTGCGGTAATCAGCCAGGCTCCGGCGAAACATTGTGAGTAGGATGTGCGCTTAACAACATTTATGGCAAAGGGATATTTAATTGGTTCCAAGTGCATCGCTAGTCACATGCCTTGCACATTGGCAAGCGATGTGACCATACGGAACTCAGTCCACATTTCATCCCAACAATCAACATTGGAGCACCGATGTGTCCGAAAACGCTTGGTCATGAAGCCAAGCAGTGACGATAATGAAGTGAGGAGGACGAAGGGCAAAAATAGCAAGTCCGCTTAAGAAAAGTGGATATAAATTTGTGCCATCGTACGTAATGAACAATGGTTGGGGGCGATCGAATGGAAACAAGAACATCACCCGAATTGGCAACCGTATCAGGCTGGCCAAATTATGGTGTGGTGGACCTAGAGAGCCTATCGCAAGCACACGGAATGCACCAACACGATTCGCTCTTGCTGATAAGTTCCCTCATGCCGAATGTCGGGCCACAAACAGATAAGCGCAGGGGTTCGGCGTTACGGTCTGGTCACCGAAATACACACATGCCAGGAGTAATGAAGCCACGGCGGTTGCGTTGGTACTAAGTACTGACAACGGAAAGGCCGGACTCAAGGTCTGACCGTTGCATTTCTCGGTAGAACATGCTTTTGCGTGGCAAATTGCGTATATTACGTTTTAGTGGAATTCTTGAGACATTTTGTTTCTCTGAACTATTAGCAAGCTCAATCATTTTAACCTCTCCGCCAATATTGGACATGATAATGCCCCGGACCGCACTTCATCGAATGTGATCACAAAGTCAGGAACAACTTTAGACAAATTATGTATAAACAAACGAAAGCAACGTGCTGATGGGAAATGTGGACTCAGCCGTTGCTCTGCGCAGAAAGCGCAAGTCTCATTAGTAGTTTCCAGTAATGTGTGCTCTCTCTTTGATAAACCTGTTGTCTTATCGGAGTATCAGTTTACCATATCACGTTTGCAGGTTGATCCATCGAAAGTAATGCTACGCATGCGGTTGTTAGAGTGACAGCTGTGCACATATTTTGTTCTCCCTATCCATGTAATTTTTTTATTGAGAACATATCCCAGTACATCCTCGGTGTCAGTGTAAATACTGAAGGTAAACTTACCTCGGTTGATAAAACTTATTGTGAAAAATAGTAACCAACGTGAAAGGATCAGCTGGTTCAAATAGTACAGCTGCGTGATCCAGTGGTACCAGTCGTAAATGAATCGCATGATGTAATCGACCAGGAATAGCTCAATGTTTGGAAACAACGAAAAATGATTGCGAAGCCAAGTGAGTAAGTGCGCAGTTAGTGCCACACTTTGTGCCAATTTCGCTGTGGTGAATCTAGTACCTTACGGATTATGTGTCTAGCACCGAATTGCGCACAAGTGGTGGAGCTCTCGACGCTCTTGGAATCTAGGTTGGCACTTAATGAAATACGCACCCGGTCGTTCCAAGAATTTTGTCATTAGTCCTCAGTACTTTGAGAAGTACTGATGGAACAAAGGCGATGAAGAAAGTTCAAGTAGCGAAGAGATCTCTTTTCGATTATTCTCATCAGGCCATGCTGTCAGCTACGCTGAGGATAGCTAAACCAAGAGTTTGAACGGAGTCAGTAAGTCGGATCGATGCCTAGGTCGATTCACTTATGGTAGACCTCGC
Organism: Dicrocoelium dendriticum; assembly: GCA_944474145.2. Lineage (NCBI taxonomy): Eukaryota > Metazoa > Platyhelminthes > Trematoda > Plagiorchiida > Dicrocoeliidae > Dicrocoelium > Dicrocoelium dendriticum. Next base: position 4,388,920 of record OX104067.1, on the reverse strand, counting down.
AGCCTATTGTAAGCCGCCTAGGATAGGCCTCGCAGGCGATAGTAAGCCGTTAGCGTCTGACACCGAGTAACTGCTCTGTGGCCAGGGCAAGAAAAGCACTTGTACAAGGGTTCTCTAGTTGCAAAACTCGGGCTGGGTCAGTCCGATGGAAACTGTTTCAGCTGTCTTCAAGAGATGCCTTCTGAGAGTCTTCAGATAACGTGGTGACACAGAGTAGAAGAACTTAAACGCATACCATGTTCGAAAATGGTGTCCACCTAGGATCGAATGTTCCACGATAGCGCTGTTTATGCTCCCACCCATGCCTACGCTTAATGACCCTTGGCAGTGTTCTGCTACCCGTTTTATCAGACGCCAGGTTGTGCTCCCGAGGTAACTTGCACCACAGGTGCAAGTAACTTGATACAGAACGTATGATTGGGACAAGACCGCGAATCTGTCATTGAGACGGGGGATAACAGTGTGCGGTCTGAGTAAGCACATGTAGGCAGGCGGCTAGGAAGGTTTGGGATACTGTTGCGATCCTATAGCGACTAACGCAATTCGGAACAAACATGAACGGAAAAACTGAAAACACAACTAAAGCATGAAACAGAATCACAAATGCAACGAAAATCCGGCACCAGTCAATAGCCCCGACCCCGGAAGGAACAGACAAGACCTCAGGCACGAGATCTATTCAAACGCCAAGACGAGACAAACCAAAAAGTGATAAAAACTCATGACTGGTTTAGGTCATTCAATAGGCCTTGTCCAATCAGCCAATCACAATGCTCGTTTGAAACGGAAACAGATAGCGTGAAGTGTATAAAAATCAAAAAGTGGTGGCTAGCAAATAGTCTACAGTTTTGGCTGATTCTAGTGTAGTCCTTGGGAAATATGACTATTTCCCAACAGACACTGCAGCTGAGAGTCTCCTTTTCAGTAAGTCCAAGGTGACATCTTCTTTGAATGGCACTGTTAGAAACACATCCTTTGTTTGTACGGTCAAGGTGATTTTGGAGCGTAGACAAATCTTGGCGTGTTTTCTGGTAAACTGGACGGGGCATTCGCTGCCGTGTAATATCCTGAATATACGATGTCTCTCCTGCAAAAGCGTCTCCGGGTTACACATTCTGGTGGCACGTTAATGTAAGCAACGCATTAAGTTCCGCTTGTGTTGCAAAGGTACAAAGCTTAAAAAGTGTGTGTATTGGCCCGCCAATGTCGGCTTCCGGAAAATGCTACTATCCAGAGAGCCGTCGTTGCGTCGCTTCAGCAACAAGTCCAAAAAGGCCAGTCTTCCTTCACTTTATACAGATGAAATGCAAGGCCGGATGTGCGCTGTAGACGAGAAACGTCTGAATGACAAATAATGAAAATATCACCCACATATCGCAAGTATGAATCAAACGTTGAGATAACCAGTCGCAAAGGTCCTTGTTCAAGCTTCGCTAGAAAAACTTCAGCAAGGAGCGGTCCTAAGGGGACCCCATTGCCACACCGTTAAGTTGCCCGTAAAAGATTCCAACAAAATAGGAACTGCATATTAAAGAGGGGACCTAATAGAAACGTTTAAAAGCACAAAGGATTTTAATGGTTTCCAGTACACTGAACTGTTTGAGTTAGCCGGGTCAGATCACCTGCGAGGACACCAATAGAATTCTAAGCATCAGAGATCAACGTTGGGCAACAGGGGGAAATTCTTTGCGAATCGTGTAGTCAATAGCTGGAATAAACTAACTCCAGCTCTTATAGAATGCAGCATCGTAGAGGTCTTCAAAATGAGCCTAGATAAGTGTTGGTCTGAATTTTATCCAGAATTATTGTAATTTTATTGCATCATGTCGCTGTAACCTCGTACTGCATGACAGTATAGTGAATGCTTTTGTTTTTGCTTCAATCTTTTGCAGAAGTCCATAGAAGTTATTCGGACGTCGAAGTACCGGGAGCTATTGTTCGCTTACCGGTGCAAGAAACAGAAGGCTCGTTAGGCAAAAGTCCGTATCGTCCTTGGAAGCCTACTTGATTTGACTCCCTTTTTGTGCCCGGGCATGGTCGCCAATGAACTTGAGGCCGAGTAGATAGTGCGCCAATTGTCTGTTAAAAAAACAGCAACGCCAGCATTTCCTTCCGTGGTGTGATAGTTGCGCTCTCTGTGCGAAAGACCACGACCCGTATACGCGATCACCGATTACATTCCGGCGGCCGTGCGTTGTGAGAGTACCGCTCCAATACCAGTGTCACTGGCGGCTGTGTCCAAAATGAATGGGGCCCGCGGATGGACGCGGTGTCAGGGAATGGTAAAAGTAGCGCTTCTCACAGTGTAGTCCAAAGTGTTTCAAATGCGTCTTATTACGCACCCCCTAAATAAAAGTTTGACCAGCCTACAGAAGTCCGATGTTGGCAAATTGTCGAACGAAACGCCGATAGTGAGAGGCAACGCCGGGAAAACTATGCACTTCGTCAGCATCTTTTGGGACTGGCCAGGAGCGAACCCGCTCGACCTTCGCCGGATCACAGCGTACTCCTTCTCCAGACACGATGAGACCTAGGTAGGCAAGTTCTTCCCCTAGGAATAAGCACTTTGAGGGTTTAAGTTTTAACCCCAGCTGCGACAGACGATCCAGTACAGCTATTAGGCTCCGGTTATGTTTTTCCGTTGTTCTGCCGTGCATAATGATATCGTCCAGGTAAACTAGACAGTGTTTCGGGATGAGCTCCGCTAGAGCTGTGTGCATTAGACGCTGAGATGTTGCGGGCGCATTAGTTAAACCAAACGGCATGGTTTGAAATTTGTACAATCCGGACGGGACAATAAACGCAGTCTTGTATTTGTCGTCCGGGTTCAGCTCGACCTGCCCGAAGCCAGATCCAAGGTAGTGAACGAACGTGAATCGCTAAGAGCATCCATCGTTGCATCCACTCTTGGTAACTGGAAGGAGTCTTTTAGAGTAGCTGCGTTTAGCTTCTGATAATCCATACAAAGCCGCAGTTCTTTTTGATAAGAACAATGGACGGTCGAATAATATCACGTTGTAACAGGTCTTTAATGATTCGCTTTAATTCTTCCTGGAACTGAAAAGGCACACGTCTTGCTGGTTGTCGAGTCGGTAGATCACTGCCTGTGCCGATGCGGTGTTGCGAAATATTGAATAGACCTATGTCGTCTCTGACCAAGCAAAAGTATGTTGGTATTTGACTAAAATGTCTTCCAATTCACTACCGGTAAAGATCGGTAGTTCCGTAGCAATTTTTCGAAATTGTTGTACAGGAGTATCTTTTATCGCACAAGACACCACAGGACTGTTGGCAAAGAGGATGGTATTATATCCTTTTCGACTTCCAATGTCTTGCTGACCAAATTAATTTTAGCACTGAAACGGGTAAGGAGATATACGCCTAACACTACGTCCCATGGAAGATCACGGACAAGAAAAAAAACGATGGGTGACTGGAATCTCTTCTAGTTTACTTCGGCTGTGGTCCAACCTATAAGTTTGACGGTGGTCCTGTTGGCTGCCATCAAGTTCACGGAAATTTCTTGGAAAATGTCTGCGTCTGTTAGAACGATGCGCTTTCGAACTAGAGAGCATGTGGCTCCCGTGTCAATTAACATTTTGACTCGATTAGATCACACAAATCCAAACATGAGGGAGGGGAGTCGCACATTGCACGCTAGATACAGTAGGCGCGGTAAAGCAACACCTTCAGGATAGAGCAAGTCGGTTGTGCTCATAGATGCTCATAGATGTTAGCAGCAGTCCGGAAGTTCAGGCGACGCAGATCATTTTGCTGTGGGCTTCTATCCGATTCGACAGTGAGGCGGTTGGTGATGAGAAGATTCTTTCGTTCAACACAACTCCGTGACGCATCCACAACTACAGTCACGCGCCCAAATCGCTCCGCCAATTCCAGAGCCTCGCTCAGTTTCTGTGGTGGGTGTAACAAGAAGTCTCATTTGAGAGACGATGTATGTACTCTTTCTTATTACTGTAATGGCCTGATGAGAATAATCGAATAGATATTTCTTCGCTGTTTGGAGTTCTTATCTTAACATTGCCATTATTCATGAGATAAAGAAAGTATCACATTTATTCGCTGTGTGGCTGGTGGACCATTTCGTCGAAAGGAGACTGGACCTTAACGTGGTTCGACGGTTTGCGTACCACTTTGATCCACTGAGATATACTGGGTGGTGCCACCGCGCCCCTTGAGAACTATTCCAACCAGATTGGTCAATGCTTAGAGGTCAGACAAACTCATTCTCCAAGTCCTCCACGTGGGGTGTTGGAAACGGGATGGCGTCCATTTCTGTAAAACTAAACCATGGCCACCTCCCCGCTGCCTTCCGGAAAGGCTTTGGTTTGGGACCCTAATCTTCCTTCTATCTAGGTCTGCGCGCCCTGGTATTATCTTAACCCGCACGCAGCCATGACTTTATCTTCAAACATAAACTCCATTAGGTCATTATGGTTGTATGGCAGCGAAGCAGCAGTCCAAATGGCTGATGTACTGCCGTTGATGATCACGATGGTGTGGTCCCTTACGAGTTTAACTATCGTGTTCGCAACAAAGATCGCGAGGTGGATAATCTGTGGTCGTATTCTAGATTTAATTACTAATCGATCTCAACGTAAACACGGATCGACTATTCTGCCCATCTAATTGCAGCGCATCATCATCATACACGTTAGCTAGAGGTGGGAAACATCTCAGCTACTGTGCCGCAATACATAGAAAAAAGGAGAAAAATGCAACTGGTGCAAGCCGGCTGAGCTACCGGTAACGGATGGGCATCGTTCCAATAAGCTACCAGCCGGCTACTGTGCACCAGGAGCAGGAGCAGGAGCTCCGGCACATGAATCGTTATAAAGACTCCGGCCCTGATGGTCTTCCTCCGGCTCTATTTGAAGATGGTAGCGCATCTATGGTTCGAGAACTCGGCGCTTTGTTCTCGAAAATTTGGTCGAAAGAGAAAGTTCCGTCATTTTGGGGTAAATCGATAGTCGTCCCCATCTTCAAAAATTGCCTGCGCACAATCTGCTCCAACTACAGAGGAATAAGTTTAGTCCCCGTCGTTTGCAAGCTGCTGGTGTCCATCATACTTCGCAGACTATCCCCAACACGCGAATCGTTGCAACGAGAAGAACAAGCTGGGTTTCGCCCTGGTCGCGGCTGCATCGATCAAATCTTCACACTTCGTCAGATCCTCGAGCTCCGCCATGTGTATCAGAGGCCAACGATTGCTGTGTTCCTGGATATCCGTGCAGCCTTCCATTCTGTCGATCGTACAGTACTGTGGCGTTGCCTACTGAGGAATGGTGTCCCCGAGAAGTTCGTCTCCATACTGCGCGCTCTATGTAGTCTGACCTCGGGAAGGGTTAGGGCTTATGGTAAGCTTTCGCCTACCTTTGTGGTCTCCAGTGGAGTTCGACAAGGATGCCCTATCTCTCCGTTCCTATTCAACTTTGCCATTGAGGATGTCCTGAAGAACGCTCTAGGCGATTCGTTAAACGCTGGCGTTGAGCTCCTCCCACGTAGTCCAGTTGTTGATTTGGATTATGCTGATGATATCGTCTTGCTGGGCGACGATCCACACGTCGTCCAACTTGCATTAAACCGCTTGGAGATTGAAGCATCAAAGTACGGTATGTACCTTTCACCATCCAAATGCAAGGCTCTCTTCCAAGACTGGCAGGTGCCTCTGCCTGCACTCACGTCTGGTGGTGAGACACTAGAGGTTGTGGAGAGCTTTGTCTACTTGGGAAGTTGCATCACTGCTGACGGGGTTGTTGGAGACGAGATTTCGATACGCATCTCGAGAGCAGGCCTCGATTTTTCTAGGCTGAGGCATTTGTGGCGTCGCCACGACATTCGTCTCTCCATCAAAGGGCGCGTCTATTGTGCAACCGTTCGTGCTGTACTGTTGTACGGATGCGAGACCTGGCCCATTCGTAAAGATGACTTGCGCAGGCTATCCATCTTCGAGCACCGCTGTCTGCGGTCCATTGGCCGTGTATGGTGGCAACACCACGTAAGCAATTTGGAAGTTAGACAGCGTGTCTTGGGACGTGGAAGCCACTCGCTCGAGAAGCTCGTCCCACTGCATCAACTGCGGTGGTTGGGACATGCATTGCGTATGCCTGTCCAGCGTTACCCCAGTCGTGCGTTGTTTGCACTTGCTGGACAGGGCTGGAAGAGACGGTCTGGTGGACAGCCTACAACATGGAGAAGCCGCATGAAAAAGTTGACGAAACAGTTGGCCTCGGCCGGTTGTTGTCGACTACCTGGTTGGGGTCCGAGAGATGAGGATACTTGCTGGTTGAAGACCTTGGAAGCCATGGCTCAAGATCGATGTCAATGGCGGACGTGTGCATCGGTTTGTTGCGGTGTCTCTTCTTCCTCCCCTTAAAAAAGAACGAACTGAAAAAATATTTCAAAACCGTGAGTGGTAAAATAGACAAAAAAGCATTTGTTGTTGCTCTTTTCTTATTATTCGTACTGTTTTCCTATTCAGCCATGATTCCGATGGCACAATATCTGTACCACAGATTGTGTGTAATATATATATATATATATATATATATATATATATATATATCCTGTGCACCAAAAAAGTACTATGCAAAACTATATAAGGCTAAATAATGAGATCGTGGTTGGAGGGGGAGGCTAAGAGGGATGGGGTGGGACAAAGAAACTCACAGCACGAACGCCACTGAGGCCGGCTCCTAGCCATATCAGCAAGTGTGTCCAACCAAACGTGTTCATCGTCTTTCGGACCCCAACCAGGGAGCCGAGACGCTCCAACCGAGGCCAGCTCAGAAGTGAGGGTCTTCATTCCTCTCGACCAAGTCATCGCTTGGCCACCCCTCCTCTTCTTCCATCCACACCTCCGGCGCGCAAACAACGCACGTCGCGGGAATCGGTGGGCTGGCATGCGTAACACGTGGCCGAGCTATCGGAACCTGGTGCGTGAAATGACGGTGCTGAGCGGTTCAGTTCTTTTTCCTGTGCCGTAAACAAGGCGTCGAAGACGCTCGTTGCCCACCCGGTGTTCCCACCAGATGTGAGCTAATTGCAGCTACCAGTTACCTGATATGAGCCAGGGTGTGTTTGATCATTTTACTGAAAACTCGTAGTAAAACATTCTTGCATCAGGCATGCGCATACGTACGTGTGGAATAGGTCACCAGTGAGCATTATAGCGTCTAGTAACACCACCGAACAGCTCCACGGCTCCCTAGATAAATTCATGGGCGTCACCCCTGTAACGGAATTTTTTGAATACTGGCGCGATGAATAATGAGTTATGAAAACATCAAACACGCCGACCCTAGTTGCATACTGTTCACGACAGTATTTACCAGCTAATCGGTATGCCCATTACAGAGTGTCTAGCAGCGACAGCAGCACATTCCAGAACGCTATCGGGAAAAAAATTTGCCAAATACTTCTACCTCAGAAAGCGGGGAGGAATTAGAGTATATAGCACAAAAGTTGTCCTCCCCAATCGTATATTAATGGAGTGATATACGATGCATATCGACCCGTTACCTAAGATTTTCACGCACACACACACATACACAGACGCAATGCTCTCTGATCGACCAGCAAACTAGTGAACCCGGAAACGCGAAATAACCAACTCTGGAGCCTTCGTGGATCACATACCTGAACCGAGCTGAACACAGTTCAGTTCAGTGGAACAACTATGATCCGTGCACCGAAGTGCGGTGGATCCGGTTGTCAAAACTCACAACGCAAGAACAGCAATGAGTAACAATGGTAAGTTAGTGGGGTTGGATGCAAACAGAATGTAAAAAAATGGAAGCAAGGAAGAGGTCCGTCAGACTAATTAAAATGGAGGGAGAATTAATAACTACATGCTAGAGACCGAATGTAAAAACGCTACTGACTGCGTGACTTCGCCATGTCGGATACGGTCTGCAACTACTGGTGTGGACCATCCCGAGACCCCCAATCCAGAAAGACGGCACGCTACAGCTTGACCAAATCTCTCAGTCAATTTCTTCTATGCCACGGCACGGACTGACAACCTCGAGCCTTCGCCCGAACTTGGTGCAGCCACAGCGTATAATGCACGCTGAGGAACCTGATCGACGGGCATAAGGAGGACAAGGCCTAGTCAATGTAACCGAGTAAGATGCAGCAAACACTCGAGTGAGGCACCTAACGGCTTCTTACCAAAACCAACTGCTTAGCTTCAGCATTTCTCACCCAGTGTGCCCACCAGACGTGAGCAACGTTTTGCAAACAACGGTGATCAAACACGAGTAGCCGTTTAAGGTCATCACCGTGAACTGGCAAGGTCTCTGATCCATACAGTAAGACCCACATTACCGCAGCGTTATACATCCTTTCACGCACAGGCTCATATCCCGCCGTCTCAATATATGACAGACGCTCTGGAAAGCCACAAAGGTCTTTCTGGTACGCGAAGTCATCTCCTCCGTAATGGCACCACCAGAGGTGACAAACCTAGCAAGGTAGGTGAACCGATGAAACAGCTAAGGCGGTTGTTTAGTAATGGTTAAACCGGAAGTGCGTCGGTCTAGTCCTGCAAGAATGCTTTGCAATTTCAAGGTTCAAAATATATGCCGAAACGCGCAGCGGTAGTTTGAATAAAGCCGTAAGAAGACGAACACTAACAGATGTCAGCATTTCGTATTATCTCAAAAGTGCCAAGACAACAATATAAAAATATATAAGACAACAAGTAAGGTGAGACCGGAACAAGTTAGAACAGGGTAGGGAGCGGGCATGACACCCCTACGCCCAAGGCAGCCGTAGGCTTACGAACAACTTTTTCTGCACACAGAGTGCGGGTTTGATACGGCTGATTGCGGCCACCTCTGTGAAACGTAAGAAACGGGCGTTAGCATGTCTTAACACGATTGTGAACATTTTGACAGCGGATCAAACTGATGACAGGTGGCCAGTAGATGCCTACCTATGCATGAAGCAGGTGGGTTACGTGAACAGTTGGGATGGGCGACCGACGACTGGGTGATTTGACGCTGCATCCATTTAGGTACATGTTCCCTTATTCTGGATTTCAACGATCTATTGGTACAGCCAATGTATGGGATACCACAAGTACAAGTAAATTGGTAAATACAATATTTTTATTCGTCGCAATCAGCCGACAATTCAGATATGTCGACTAGCTGTCCGGAAAAGCACCAGACGGCCGTTTCGCCCTATTGGGGCTCATCAGTGAGTTGGCGCCAATAGGTTGGCTTTCCGTCATTATGGGCACAGGTATTTGATTAGTCCGGTTGATAAGAACAGTTTCAGCAGCATAATAAGTCCTCCGGACTGCGGAAGTTATGCGCTTTGTTGTCCTCATAATGGCAAAATCATCCTTAAATGGTAGCTCGATGCAGATCTTCTTTTTAGACACTGTCGAAACCTTCTATCCCGGCACCTTCGCCTGACTATGTTTGTCGATGAATCTTCTTGGATAGTCATTTTTCAACAGCCTATCCTTGAGCGAGTTTCTCTCATCATCTAAACTGTCGGTAATGCACAGTTTTCTTGCACGGATGAATAGCGTCTTGACTAAAGTACGCTTGTACCGCATTGGGGAGAAGCAGGGAAAGTGCAGGTACTGCCCTGACCATGTGGGCTTTCGGTAAACCTCTCTTTTGATGGACCCATCTGCTCTTCGGCAAATCAAAACATCCAGATATGCGAGGCAATTGCCTTTCTCTGTTTCGCTGGTTACTTTCAGATTCGTATACACGTTATTCAGGCGATCGGCCAGACGTGCGACGTGCTCCTCTGATGAGCTAAACACTAAAATAGCATCCCCATACGGCTTACAGTAGAAAAAAGCGATATTTATACACTTAACCTGCTTTCAATCATGAAAAAATCTGCTAGCACTGGGCCCAACGGACTACCCATTGCCACCCCATCTATCTGACGATAAGGAATGTTTTGGAATTGGAAACCGATATTCTCAGCGTATAGTAGCAAGCTGTCCTTTAATAATTCGACTAGCATTGGAAGAGCACTCTGCCATTTCACACCCGTAGTCAACTCTTTCATGTAGCGGAACACTGGTGAAAAGCGATTGTACATCCAATGTGGTCGTGACTTTATGGGATAGGTTAAACTCATCTAAAGCCTCTGTACGCTCGGTAGAGTCCTTCAGACGGTGTGGAATAGTTTGCTGCTTTAACGGCGCAAGAACTTTCACCAGCCAACGAGCCAACTTATGTCGAGCTGAGTTCACCATTGACAAGATTGGTCGAAGCAACTCGTATAGCTGAGGTACGTTGGACCCCCCCCCCGGTTTTACGCTGTTATATACCTCATCATCAATCACAGGGTATAAGAGGAGCAACTTTAGGTCTTCCGTGATGCGTCTTTCCATTTCACTAACATCGTCTGTTCTTGTAACGAGTTTAAATTTGCTAGCATCACTCAGTAAATCTTGCATTTTATGTTCTAGCTGGTCCCGGTCTCACCTTACCTATCGTCTTATATATTTTCATGTCATTGTGTTGGCACTGAAGAAACAATACAAAATGTTGACATCTGCCAGTGTTTGTCTTCTTACGGCTTTATTTCACTTACTAAAGGGATCTAACTGTTTTAGTCATTGCATAGCCACGGTAACATATTGAAGGAGCTGTGTCGTCCGCATACTCCAGTTTACACAATCGGTCAACTGGCAGCAACTCCACTACGGTAGATTCTGCAAAAAGCGAGGTATTCATGATCATGTTGATCAAAATGTGAACGGGAAAGATGGGACAGCTCTGGCAAACCCCAATTGTCGTGCGGAACCCAGGAGACAATTTCTCTTGGACCCCTACAAGGCTCCGGGAGTCAGGGTATAGAGACTTCAGAATGACAAGAGGTTTAGATGACACATTTTTCATTGATAGGCAGTGCCACAAGCTGATGCAGTCAACAGAGTCCTAAGTAAGGGAAAACCACTATAGTTGATCGTATGTATGCGTGTCCCTGTACTAAAACTTACCAAAGAGTAAATATGTGGTCGATGCTACCACGACCAGGGTGGAAGTCAGCCTGACTTTCAGTGATTCGGTTCTCACGGGGACCAGTCAGTCGTCGAAGAATGATACCCGTGAGAAGTATGGGGACCATGGAAATAAGGCCAGTGTACGATAATTTTCGCACAAAGTAAGCTGATCTTTTTGAAAATGGGCACGACAGTTGATAGTGGTCATTCCTAAGAAACATTCAGTGTCCCAAGTCGTGTTGAATAGAGCAGTAATTCCAGTTAACAAAGAGTCGCTTTCATCTTTCAGAAAATGTGAGAATGACGCCGGATCCATGAGCTCTGTTTCGTTTCAACACGGAAATCACATGTAGAAACTCTTCTGAAGTGAGAGGTATGACATAAACTTCCAATTTCGGATCAGATAATTCGGCAAACGGCAGTGCCGCATCAGGCCTGCTGAACTGCTCTTGAAAATGTTTATCCCAACGGGATAGTCGACAAGACTGAGAAGGAATCAACAGCTTATCTTTCTCAGCCATCGTTTTACTAAATGACAGCTTTCTCAGACATGTGTTCCGGATGAGATGGGACAGTGCTCGGCCGTTTTCAATAGCACTGGCGTTCATCTCAGTGGCCCTTGCAATTCACCAACGTTCCACATGATCTTAGCTCAGCGCGATTCCCTAAATTCGCCCCGCTGTCCTGCGGGTAGGTTATTTAGCCAAAGGCTCGGTGTGGAGTCCACTAAGTCGACACCCTACTTCGGCTTGGGCAACCGGGTAGTATCACGCCCTCTCACAAAACTATGGAAGAGCACTTTACCTTCATACATCCTGCAGAGTGAGGGTCTACGGCAAGCTTTCCTCGCAATTCACTGTCAATAGCGGTGTGTGACAGGGCTGCCATGTCCCCATTCCTCTTCAACTCCGCAATCGAACACGTCCTGTCGAATGCTCTAGAAGGTTTCCAACATTTTGGCCTAGAGCTTCTACCGGGTGAGCGCGCGACCGACTTAGATTATGCTGATGATATCGCCTTACTTGGTGACAACCCTCAGAGTATGCAACTCATTCTGGATCGTTTGGCGGTTGAAGCGTCTAAGTATGGCTTGAGCTTCGCCTCATCGAAGTGTAAAGTATTGCTCAAGGATTGGCTTCCACCTGCTCCCATGCTCACTCTCGAAGGTGCACAACTTGAACAGGTAGATAGTTTCGTCTACCTTGGGGGCTGTGTTTCTACTGACGGCACTACCAACAAAAACGTTTCTCTTCGTAACGCTAAAGCTCGATCAGCATCTCTCAATCTGAGGCACTTGTGGCGTCGTCGCGACGTCTCATTCTCACTAAAGGGCCGCGTTTACAGTGCATCGGTTCGCTCAGTATTGTTGTATGGGTGCGAGTCCTGGCCGATTCGCGTGGAAGACATGCGTCGTCTTTCTGCTTTCGATAACGGTTGCTTAAGGAGGATCGCTCGTGTTTGGTGGCAACATCGAGTTAATAGTAATGACGTTCGACGTCGCATCTTGGGAAATTCGAGTATTCCCTTTAACAAACTGGTTTTGTTGCGCCAGTTAAGATGGCTCGGTCACGTCCTACGCATGGCACCTGAGCATCTACCGCGTCGCGCTCTATTCGCTCGTCAAGGACCTGGCTGGAGGCGAACGTGTGGTGGTCAGCTTTCCACTTGGCGGCAGCACATGAAATCGCTGACGTCGTGTCTAGCCGCCGTTGGATCCGTACGTCTTCCAGGATGAAAACCAAATGATGAGGAGTGCCAATGGCTTAGCACTCTTGAAGACATGGCCCGCAACCGGAATCAGTGGAAGAATTGTGTACGGTATTGTATTGATTCACAAGTTTAATACCACAACATTGAAAATGACCAAGAAGAGCAAAATCGGCGCGTGAAAAACAAACTAAAAATGTTTTGTTCTACTTTTTGTCAAAATGTTCCCTTATTCCCGCAGCACATTAGCTGAAGTGTGTTGCTCACCTTCAACTAACATGACACGATGATTATGATGCGATGACTCTTCCTTATCCGCTGATCTCCATGGTTTTCTGTTGGCTCTTTGTCTAGTTGATAGACTGCTGAGATTACACCAACGTTCCCGGTCGATGTGAACACTTCTTGCCAGGTGTCGTTCCAGGGAGTTACGGATACGCTTAAACTCAGCGTCCATTGAAACCTGTTTACGGGCTTCGATCAAACTGACCGATGCTTCAGAGCTACATTTAGTTACATCTCGAGTTGGATGCATAGAAAGCTCTAAAGGCATTCTTCATGGCACACTTGAGACGATGCTCAGTCAGCTTTCGGCCCACCAACCTCCTTCAGCACTGACAATTGGTAGGTCAGTTTGTCATGAACTGAACTGCAGATTGCGAGTTCAAAGTACAGGTACGAAAGTTAGAAGACGGGCGTCTCTTTGAAGCAGTACAAGTGGGCGTCAAGCGTGCGCGCACTAGAGCATGGTCGGAACCCAGGCAGTGCTCCAGATTGACAGTCTTGGACTGATGTACGCCATCTGTAGCTAATGGCAATATGGTCAATTTGGGTCCAGGTCCTTAAGAAATCCGATCAGCGCCAGGTGACGCAATGTGCTGATAAACAGTGCTACTACGGTAAGGGTTGTTGTCGGCGCACAACTGCAGAAATAGCTCTGTTCGGCGTGCATAGACTACCAAGCGGCCTCCCAGGTGTTGTTCAGCGTTTTTAAGACGACCCACTTGGGCATTAAAATCACCAGTTTTTCGCCTTAAGAAGAGTAGGATGGTAATACAAATCGTCTGTGATACCCTCTGAATTGGATTCAGAAAAGGCATGTTGTCTTCAGACGGTGGTTATCAACTCCAATAGAGGTTGGAAGTCGAACCGCACACATGCGGCAGTTCACCAGCATCAAGTCGAGCAGATTGTCTTCAGCGTATTTGCTGAGGGCGAAACCAACACCGTAAACACCTTGAGCCATTGGCTTAGTATCGCTAGAGACGCGAACAGTGTAGTCATTGTCGTCAGATTCAGAACCAGGGGTCGAAGAATCATCACCACGCTGTTATCTTGTATGGATATTTCGGAGACACTGCACACATCAATACCAAGAGAGTGAAGAGTGGTTAGTGCTGCGTGTTTGCCGATCTGACCTAGAAAGCGGACGTTAAAAGAGCCGATAGAAAATGAGACTCCAGGTTTGGTGAAAGAGCCACATGTACCCATGGAAGTAGCTGCTAGCAGTGTGTCTCGCCAAGTGCTACGTGCAGTTTACCAACACTGTGATCGGTGCAACTTACCAAGTTTAGATCTATAGGGCACAGAGCAACGAAGCTCGTGAATCGTGGTCAATCGAGCAGTTACCCCGAAGACCAGAACAAACTGAGGCAGAGATCAGAACCAGATAAAGCCCAACGGTCAGTTTGAAACACAGCGCAAGGAAATCGATCAACAGAAAGATTTTTATCAAGAACTATGATCGATTGATCATAACTAGAGCTGGTCTGTTTCCATGCAATTCAACCCATATCTGGACCAAGTCTTACATTTTAAATAAACTACAGTCTACAAATGAGTAGACGAATTTGGGTATGATTCGATTTGGTTCATCGCAATTAGATTCCAAGCCGCATAGGTAAGCTACCAATCTGGAAAAACATCAGAGGCGCGTGTCGCCCTATTGAGGCTCGTCAGTGATGCGTATCTATTGGTCCCCTACTAGGGATCGAACCGATGGGTCGGGCTATATCGCTATTAGGTTACAATTCGTAATGATCGGCTGTCGTCCCCCATATCTCAGTGGCCTAAGCTGCTGGCTAGTTGGCGTTAGCCTCTAGCGGTCATGGGTCCGATCCCCAGTAGGGGACCGAGGGAATGCGCATCACTGACGAGCCCCAATAGGACGAAACGCGCGTCTGGTGCTTTTCCGGATTGGTAGCTTACCTATGCGGCTTGGAATCTAATTGCGATGAACAAATCGAAACTACAGTTTGCCGCGCACTCGTCTCCTCTGTTGTTTTTTAATGCGGGTTGACCTACTATAGCAATTCGACACAACAGAAGTAATAATTTATTTTGAGCCGTTTTGGTCCAACTATGTGTGCAGTGATCAGACCACAGTTTAGCAACACAATATTCAATGATGTGGTGGTGTTTTCGGAAAATCGGAATCCATCGAAAAAAGCAAATGGTGCGCGAAGTGACTTGCCTCAGTCATAGCCAATCCCTCCACATCTTCTGGGTGGGCTTCTACAGCATCATTCTTAGTCTCCAGTAGCGTATTAGCTCTGTTGCGGAAGTTGATCGCGTCTAAATGATGAAAGCAAGATGCTGACACCATGGAGTGCAACAGAATGGCGCTTTCAATCAACATCAACTCCCTCCAAGTCCATGATTCCAACATCCATGCGATAAACGGATTGGCGGAGAAAGAACCGACGCCAGAACCGCACATTGTCAAACCCACTGCTAGGCCAAACCTAGGGCAAAAAGGTTACCATGTGATCGCCAGCTTGATGGAAAAGAACGACAATCAGTCACAAATGTAGTGAGTCGCATAGGCGTGGTAAACCTCGGTTTCCAGTCATACAGCAGTTCATGATGCGGCGCCGTTAACTCAGCATCATCAATCTACACATTAGCTAGGGTTGAGAAAAGCCAAAGCTAGTGTGTTGCAACACAAATGAATCAGGTAGCAGGAAAAAAGGAGAAAAAACTAAGCAGAACAAAAGACACCGTTTTTATATTATACCAAGAGTGAGACCATGGTTGGAAGGGAGTAATACGGAGAATAAATAAAGATATATTTTATTCTCGGCTGTGCGAGGCACGCCTGCAAAGTCATGCTCATGGAAATACAAACAGATTTGGTCAGTTATTGCAGAAAGATGCTGCAAGTTGTTTGTATGTATACTTGTAGGTGTATGTGCAAGTTGAAACACATTTATTTCATATGCTAATTTAGTGAAGAATTAAATCGGCATACCCGTATGCTATATACGATTTATTTGATTTGATAGCGTCATCTCCAGTGATAGGCTGTTGTTTGACATCCCCGGTGTGGCTGCGGCTGGCCTGGCGAACAACCTCCTCGTGGTGCCAGCTGGGTGATCCGGGATTATCTCGGTCCAGCGAATCGTTCGGCGGCAGTGTTCCAGTACGTGATGGGTCTTCCCCTGGCAAGCGTTCTCCCTATAAAAAGCCACATGTGCCAGTTTAACAACACTGCGACGCGGCGGATGTGACTCGCCACTAAATAAAGTCACTGCAACTTGTTTCACCTTGCTGAAGCATTGTATCTCAGCCCCTTGCTTCTGAAATCGTAGGGAAGATTGGGCCCCTGTTCGGCTACTCACCAAACGAAAGGCGTATGAACTGAGTAATCAGTCATGGGCTCCCAATAGGTGCGAATCCCTGACTTCGCTCCGCTGCCTTGCGAGTAGGTTATTGAGCCAAAGGCTCGGGATGGAGTCACCATAGGCAACTCCCTACTTCGGCTTGGGCAATCGGGTAGTACCGTGCCTTCTGTAAAAACAATGGGTTTCGCGGTTACTACTACGTCGCTTACTTCTGCTGCTACTCGTGTTTCTCCATCACACGTCAGCTTTTCTCTTGTTGATTATCTACAACCTGTGGAATCTACTTCCAATGCCCGTGTTGCTGGTATCCAAATCATCCGACCATCACCTATCGTTCGGCCCCGTAATTCATTCCGTCTGGCAGCTTTCAATGTTCAGACCATCCTACAGATTGGACAACAGGCTAGCCTGGCGCGCACTCTAGAGCTTCTCGCTATTGATGTTTATTGCTTTTCAGAGACTCGATTGCAGGAACCCAGCACCGTGAGTTAAGTTGTCATCCCCAGCTGATCTTGAGATTACATATTACCTAGGTTTGTCTAGTGACACGGAGCTAGCAGCAGCCCGCTTAGCTGGTGTCAGTATCGTATTGAGTGACAAAGCGGAGACTGCATTACTCGACTGGTTTCTAATCGACAGCCGGCTGTGTGCGGTTCGGCTTCAAGGCTCATGTAAAAGCAACAGACATCGTGAACAGAGGCGCAATTTGTCGTTTCTGACTACGCTCCAAATGACTGCAGCTGTGCATCGGTTAAGAATGACTCCTATCGTGGTCTCCACAACCTTTCGGACAAGGCCGAAAAGTCAGATGTCATCGTCCTTGTCGGAGATTTCAATAATCGAGTAGGTCGCCTGCTTCCGTGCAAGACTCATTTTGATAGCAGTCACGCGCCTGATGAGATCGGTGCTGACAACAGTGATAGACTTCTTAAGTTATGCGAAGACCACCGTCTCTTGCCCCCAAATACGAACTTTAAGCATACCAGAAGACGCGCAGCCACCTAGCGTCCTCCTTCACCAACGCAAGCGTGCTCCCAAATAGATCACATTGCAAACAGCTTTAGATGGCGAAGTAGCGTCCGGGGTTGTAGACCGATTCGGTCTACCTACCTCGATTCAGACCATGATTTGGTCCGCGCGGACATCTGCATGCGCTTCGGCGGCTCCTCAAAACGAAAGCTCCATACGATCGAGCTGAGCTCTCTACTCGATCAACCTATAAAGCTTCCTTATCGCATACATTCATTGGCGCCCCACCTCAAGACATCGAAAATTATTGGAGTTTCCTGCGTGAAGAGATGTTAACTTCCAGTCATTCAATCTGCGGAAGCACAAGGCGCCCTCTGAGGGGCTGGGTTTCCGCACGTTCACTAGAATTGTTTGATTATCGTAAAGCTATCCCGACCGATTCAAATAGCAGTGCATTGCGTTGCATTCTCAGCCAACAACTTAAGCAAAGCCTGCGTGCTGATCGCGAAACTTGGTGGTCCCAGCGCGCCTCAGAGATGAAAACAGCAGTCCACACGGGAAAGTTTCGCAAGCTCTTCCAGATAATTCGGGCCACTGGTCACAAAAGACATGGTGTCAGTGAGGTCATTTGCGAGGTTGACGGAACGCCGATAAGCAACTTACAAAGGCGTATGGACCGCTGGGCTGAACACTTCCGCACTCAATTTAGCTAACCTCCTCCGCAGGCGAGCCTACTGAGTATACCTAGTTGCGCGCCTCGGAACGTCTCATTGGAACCACCCACAGAAGCTGAGATCTGCCTTGAGCTCAGACACTTGAAGCGATTCAAGTCTGCTAGCCCAGACGGACTTCCTCCAGAGCTGTTCAAGTTAAGGGGCGAAGTAATTGTCCACCAGCTAAAAGCTATGTTCTCTAAGATCTGGTGTGGAGAAACAGTGCCATCCACTTGAGGGGAGTCCATTATCGTCCAGATCTTCAAGAAAGGTGCCCGTACCCTATGCGCTAACCACCGACGAACCAGTCTAATGTCCGTTGCCTACAAGCTGTTGCCATCCATTCTACTCCACAGACTAACCCCGATTCAAGAAATACGCTCCCGTGAAGAACAGGATGGTTTCCGCCGCGGTCGTGGGTGTATAAACCACTTGTTTACGCTCCGCCAACTCCTTGAAACGCGTCACCTTTCCCACCAGTCCACTATCGCTGTTTTTCTGGACATCCAAGCCGCTTTCGACTCCGTCGATCGACCAGCTTTATGGCGTTACTTACATAGGAATAGAGTACCCGAAAAGTATATCGCCATTCTTCGAGCATTATATTGCAATGTCGCAGGTAAAGGGAGGGCTTATGGTAAGCTCTCTTCACCTTTTGCCGTCACTAGCGGTGTACGACAGGGTTGCCCCATGTCTCCGTTCCTCTTCAATTTTGCGATCGAAGATGTCCTTTTAAACACTCTCGAGGACTCTCAGGGTTCTGGTGTAGAGCTTAGTCCTGGCAACCGCGTGACCAATTTAGATTATGCTGATGATATTGCCTTGCTTGTTGATGGCGCACATAGCACACAACCGTTCTAAACCGCTTGGCAATTGAAGCATCAAAATAGGAAATGACTTTTGCGCCTAAGAAATGCAAAGTCCTTGTCCTGGATTGGCATCCACCTGCCATAGTGCTCACTCTTCAAGGTACGCAGCTTGAACAAGTTAAGAACTTCGTTTACCTTGGAAGCTCTCTTTTAATGGTAGCATTGGAAAAGAGATTTCCCTCCGCATTGCCAAAGCCCGTTCGGCATTCACCAACTTGAGGCATCTGTGGTGACGCCGTGAAGTTTCACTAGTGGCAAAGGGCAGGATCTACAATGTCTGTGTTCCCGTGGTGCTGCTGTATGGGAGTGAGTCCTCGCCAAATCGTGTGAATGACTTGCGTCGGATTTCGGCCTTTGACAATGGATGTCTGCGGAAAATAACTCAAGTGTGATGGATGAACCACGTGCGCAACGAGGATGCTAGACGTCGCGTCTTGGACAACACGGGACTTCCATTTAACAGACTGGTACCGCTGCGCCAAATGAGATGGCTGAGCCACGTTTTACGCATGCCATGCGAACGGCTGTGCCGACGAGCTCTCCCTGCTCGCACAGGACCAGGCTGAAGGGAATTGCGCGGTGGTCAGCCGATCACGTGGCGAAAGACGAGTAAAGCGCTGACATCCAGCTTAGCTGTCGTAGGTCCCGTGCGTTTTCCGGGCTGGGGGATCAAAGATGAAGAACACCGCTGGCTGGAAACTCCTTCGGAGATGGCGCAGAACCAGGCCCAATGTGTGCTTAATTTACATCGTAAACATTAAACAGATAAAGAAAGATAAAACGGCGTGTAAAGAAACAAAAAAGACAAGATTCAAAGACAAAAACCTTTTTGTAACTTTCATTCTTTTCTTCGTGGTCTCTGTATTTACTACTTCCGTTTCATGGTTTTCGCTGGCTCTATGCCTATCTTATAGACTGCTGATAATATATATATATATATATATATATATATATATATATATAGCTGCACTTGATGTTCATGTTGACAAGGTGCCTACCGGTCTAGTACTCACTACTCCATCTATACTGGCTCTAGGAGACAGATGGGAAGTGCTGGAGGGGACGGGGTGTACGGTCCTGGTGGCAGTGCTAGGCTTTAAGTGGTTCTATGCACATGGGTTGTGTGGAGCGGGCTACGGCCTAACCACTGCCTTGTGTGTGCTTGATTCTCTAAATACAGCGTGCTTGTGTTTGCCTGTGAAGGTGTTGGCCGCCTCCGTTGAGGAAACGTGGCACCTATCCGCATGCCTCCCGGTCTTACTCCTTCGGGTTTACACCGGATATGGGGTGTGTGGGTGGAACTGCGCGTAGTGTAGTGCAAGCCACCCATGGTCCCTCTGTAGGTGCATGCGTCCTGTGATTGTTCTATGGAGGCCACTGTGACAGGCAAATCCGGAATTCGATGCCGCCAACCACGTATGTGCAAGTAGCTAGGTTGGATGAATTTGATAATGTGACGCTGTATTTGTGATTCTGTTCGTTGGGTTCGGCATCGTTGGAAGATATCAACGGAACGCTACGAATAAGATGGTGAGTAGGATCCCCCAGGAAGGTAAAAGGCAGTGCCTTTATTAAGCGGTGAGTCACATTCGTCACGTCGCAGTGTTGTTAAACAGATATTCGTGGCTTTTTATAGGGAAAACGTCTGTCAGGCGGAAACCCACCGCGTCCTGGACAAAGAAACTCACAACACAAACGCCCTTTGGTTGCCATGTCAACTAGTGTAACTAACCAACCGTGCTCGTCGTCCTTCGGTCCCCAGCTGCATAGTCGAGAGACATCAACTGACCCTAAGTTCGAAATAAGGACCTTCATTGCTCTTGATTAAGTTATCTCTTGGCTTCCCCTCCTCTTCTTCCAACAACACACCGGTCGCGCAAAACAACGCACGTCGCGGGAGTCCTCGTGTTGGCATGGTTGTCAAGGGAGTCTGCTCATAGCAGTCTTCGGAGCCAGTTCTCTCGCTAGTAGCCCGGAAAAGATTGGCCCAACGCAGCTTGAGGCCAAATGACCAACCAGTTAGAGCGTTTTACCCAGCAGTCCATCAATGAGGAAGACCTGCCTTGAGGTATCAAGTGAGGGCACTCTCGGTAACCAGCAAGTGCATTTTCAAGCATCTAGCATTACCTAGAAACCAGTTATTCAGACTCGATCTTTCGCCAGTACATACTACATGCCAAGTGTTCAATAAAGATTTGTCAGAGGTCTTTGTCTTCTGATCTGGGAATTCGGCCGGCCCACAATACGCAGTAACAGTAGGTCATTCGTACGATCAACGGAAACTGCAACAGGTTGCGGCGACGGCGGTGAATTAAATCAAGATGTCCATATCATCGGAAGACCTGAAGGCCATTTTGTTACAACGGCAGCAGCACTTTGAAGCCGTACAAATGCAATGACTGAAAATCCCAATCAAACGTCACCTCTTCAGACAACAGTCGTCCAGGAGTATAGTAAGCCTTCCGCGGATGCAGTGAACAACAGTGTTAGCGGGTTCGATTTTGATACATGACTCAGGAGAAAAATTCGATGGTGGTTCAGACGCTATGAAGAGGTTTGCAAAACGGAGTTTGCAAGCCTCGACGATGCATAAAAAGTTCGATTCCTGTTACCTAAACTGGAAAAGGTTGAGCATGACAGAAATACAAACCACATCTTGCCCAAGAGTGTCCATGGTTTAACAATGATGGCACAGCTGTTGGAGACCAGTCGTCACGTTTCAATAACGGTTAAAATTCTTTGAAGCTATGGCAGCGACAGTACAGCGCAAATGCCAGAAATAGAAACTGAAATCGCTCACCGAAGATCAATTCGAGCGTTTGGTATTGGTATGCAGTCCTTCAAAGACGCCGGTACCCGGACTAGTATAGTTGGGATGTTAGAACGCGACTCGGATGCTACATTGCAAAATGTCATGACTGAAACCTAGAGGATCGTGAATACAAAGCACGATACAACTATGGTAGTGGATTCAAAGGTATATCCCGTTGATATTTCTGCCTAACAAGTTATCAGGTGCAACACACAAGCAGCTCAGCACAGGGGATGTACACAAGCCAAAAGCCCATCAAACTGCTGTCAGTATGAGACTGGACCTTCATGTGTTACGGTGGTTTGTGTGCCTCAATGATCCATTGAGTGGTGCCTTTTGCACTTTCGTGTTACTCACACCAAATTGGTTAATAGTTAGAGACCAGAAAAAATCAGTCTTCTGGTCTTCCAGGTTAGAGTGACGGCGGCTCCTTACTCCATAAAACGAACTCTTTGCAGCCCAGTGCCAAAATCCCGCTGCCCTGCCATCAGGTTTTTGAACCAAAGATTTGGTTGAAGACCCTAATCGTTCTCCTGTCTAGGCCTGGGAAACCCGACAATATCTTGCCCACGCAACACGACATAGTAACGGTTCCTTCAAACAATCACTTGATGCTCTGACCGTCGCAGAGGATAAGCAACGGCGTCCTATCTGCCACATCGGGCATCTACTCTCATCGCCGTTTCACCGATAGTCTAATGGACAGGCAGACCGTTTCGTCGACACGTTTTAGCGATCATTACTGAAGATGAGGTAGGAAAGAACTACACAAGAAATAGTACGCGCTTTCATGCCAGTGTACAGATCAGCCTCAAACTACGGGTATTGGATCAGTTATCGCCAGTAGGAGTACTAATGGGAAGAAAGCTCCGTACCGTGGATTCCTTGCTGCTTCCGAGGTGTACTATCCAGCGAAAAAGAAACCCGCGAATGGAAATGTACCTGAATGAGCGGCATAGAACGCAATCACGTCGATTTTAACCAGAACAACGTGTTTTGGTCAGAGAATATAGGATGGGAAGACCGCAGTGGGCGAGAGGGTCGGTCAGATTTTATCGAGTACTATATGAAGTCACAGTGTGTGCTTTGATTTGGACTACGCATACCAACCAGTGACCAGATAGCATCCTTGCAAACACAATCAATCGACTGCTATCGCTAGGTATTCTATTGGATAGTCTTGATGTGACAGAATACTCAGAACTCTTCGGATGCATTATGCGCAGAAGTTCCGGAAGAGTCGAACACGTAACCACGAAGTTGGACTGATTGGGTTCGAAGATTCCTCAACCGAATGCAGCTGGACAAAATAAGGAAGTTGTATATCGATTTTTGCGAGAAATATATTAAGCAAGCCAACTCATAGCAACCTTGGGAGCCAGTCCTCTCGCTAGCAGCCCCAAGAAGATAGGCCCAGTGCAGCCTGAGGCCAAATGGTTAGCCAATTAGAATGTTTTATCCAGCAGTCCAGTATTGAGAAAGACCAACCTTGAAGGCCTCAAGGGAGCGCACTCTTTCGGCAACCAACAAGTGCATTTGCAGGCATCCATCAATTGCTGGAAGCCACGAAATTTAGTTAAATTCCTCTCCTTTGAATCATTTATTTAGAGTCCATATTCTACCTGCACATACAGTATGTCTGATATTCAACAGAGAGTTGGCAGAGTCCACTGACATCTGATCCCGGAAGTCGGTAGTAAGTTATCCGTACGGTCAGCGGAGACCACAACAGTGGACCAGCCATTAGAGCCTGGTAAGCCAAACAATGGTGATGAGCGGTTCACTCGATCTTTCTGTACCAAATACACGACGTCTAGCAGGCAAATTGCGCACGCGGTGTTCCCACCAGACATGAGCTAAACTGCGAAGGCAGGAATTGTCGAACATATCTAGTAGTTTTAGGTCTGCCTATGGGTAACGTTATAAACATTACAAACATTATAAACATTCAGAGCGAGATTGATACCGCGGCGAAGCCACAAGTGGTAAAAATTGACAAAAGCTTGAGGCGCTTTTACAATACGGTATATGGTCTCACCTTTTATCACACAGGTCTTAATATAGCTGTCCGGATGCTAACTTTTTAAATAACTTCTAAATGATCACTACTAAGAGTAAGTGGAAGGGGCGATAGCTGCTAGTCTTAAAAGAAAGCTTTGCATTTGGAAGGTGCAAACACAGCTCAAAACGACTGATGGCCAGTGTTAATTTTTCTAATGGGTTGGTCCCAGATAGGGACAAGGTAGTGAACATACTGTAGGTCAATGAGGCTTACCAGGAAACAGCTCCAAGCCTAAGTCAGCTCCAGAGAACGCAGCTTCCATGAATTACTCGGTGACAAAAATAGAAAGGAAATGTGACAGCAAGCATCCCTGTTCCATAGCGCTGGAGATATTGAGGGACGGTGAGTCTGCCAAAGGTCAATATACTACGCGCATAAAACACTCACACAATGCTTACGTGTTTTTTCGGCACACCTTTTTTGATTAAACAGTGCTAAATATACCATCAATACGTCGAATCTAAGGCATATTTGATGAAGCAAAATCCAACCACGGTGGATCGTCAAGATAAGTGGCAATGTTTCAAAAATTAAAGTAAGATGAAAATACTGTCATTACAACAACAAAATTAAGGAAAACCATCCTACTCCTGCAAATTTGGTGACCACGAATGTTAATCAGTCTTGTAGTGCCCAAAAAGAACTGCTGTCTTTCATATACAATTTAATTGTTGACCGATTGTACATTATTCTTTCTCGTTTTAATCTTCCTTACAAACGGCTCGACACTCGACCGCCTTGTAAGTTCCTGCGCTCACGTGTTCGCTCTTGTCTCGCTTCATCCGTCCGCGTCTTCTTGTAGTCCATCGAATACAGTCCGCTGTGTTCGACTCCAATTGCCTTCTGATATCCGTGCTTTATTTCGCGCACCGTATCGGACTAGTATTAACTAGTTCTACAGTCTATGGATAACAACAGAGGCAAGTAACCTAAAAGTTATGGTGAGCAGACTGATCCCTCTATGATTGTCGCAGTTCGAAGGTGAGCCTCCCTTGCAAATTGGAAATATGACGGAGCCGCTCCAGTCTGTCGGGAGTCACCTGCTCCCACAGATTCACTAATATATTTTGCAAATCATCGATAAGAGCAAGTCCGCCGAATTTGAAGGGGGTTGGATGAAACCTTTCTGACCCTGCAAGTTTATCCAATTTCAACAGTCTGATCTCACGTTGGACTTCCGTGCGTCAGGGCGGATCCAAGGAGAAGGCCTAGGGGCAAGGGCAATCACTAGCTGATAAGAAAGCTGCCAAATCCCGATAATTACACTGTTTTCAAAGTGTTCAGCCCAACGCTCTAAGCGTCTTAACAAATTGTGAGCTGGACGTCCAATATCGTCGTACATAGTTTCGTTAACAACAGGTCTCCTGATGCCCGTTTCAAGCATCGGAGGAAATAACTTCCGGTAGTTAATAAGGGCAGCGGCTGTTTCCAACTCCAATGTAGGAAGAGACTATCAGACTTTGTGGTCTCTATTCAGGATAGCAGGCAGTTTCGTCCTGATATCTTGGTGAGTCCCGTTGTGTTCGCTCCAAGCCGGTATACGTTGGAGAGAACCCAGACGTTCCAGAGACTACGTAGAAACCCAATGTGCAGAGTAGCAATTAGATCTGCCACACGAAAACATGCCGGCCTTTAGTAACGTTTGGTGAACATGCGGCCGGTGATCTTTAACTGTTTTCAGTGAGCGCACACGCATTCGGTATGCTAGCGTACTTTGACACGCATTCAGAATTTCTGGCTTCGCCAGTTGGCGAGTGTCTAGGCGCACTCAGCGTCGTTGCGGATATCCGCCGAAAGGCACCCGAAGATCGGCTTATAGTAGTGCATGACTGTAGTCTAAGTTTAGAATCCAAACAGATCGACAGTTTTGGACAGTTCTTCCAGCGGTAACTTCTCGCGATGTGATCGATTTGCGACGATACCTGGTGGGCATCATGTCACCCTCAGCCGGGTGCCGTGTCGGAAGTCAGTGCTCGTGAAAAATAACTAAGAATCTTCATACAGGTGTAACAACCACTTACCGTTATCATTATGGAGGCCTACACCAAGTTGGCCGCCCAGATGCAGTTCACCGGTAAGCAATTTTCCAACTTGAATGTTCCGATCCCCATCCAGCATCCGTGGGTCCTCTGTGAGTTCAGTTAGCAACAGATTTTCTTTCGCCGGGTCAGCAGCACATATTGTGGGGGCATAGGCAGCAGTGACAAAGAGGCGCCTACTGGGCTCCCGCGACTTCAAAGCTTTGAATGAGCGAGTCAAACTGACGACGCGCATCCAGTTACCGAATGAAATCCGACGTACCAAAGTAGCTTCAGCCGAGGGCTCAGAGTAATACACACAGCGGTTTGGCCGGCATTTGAAGCCGCGTCATCTCCGGTACTTATTGTATTGCGTGGTCAGAATACTGTCGGCTTGTGCAAGCACAGAGAGGGTATAACGCGTCGGTCATGCGCTATGTATGAGATTTGCAGCTAAATGGTCAACCGAAAGCGAGTCGGAGAATACGCGAAATTAAGCTAAGAAAAGGTCTGTTGAAAGGTGGTAGAAGTAGCTAAAGCTAAAAACGAAGCCTCAGAAGAGATCTAGTTAGGGAAGAGGTAAGTGGTGCTGGGTGCAAAGATGGCCGGTCACGTTCGAGCAAAGGCAGCGGAAGCGATCTCAAACGAAAGTAAGCAACAAACAGACGGATTACTTGCCTAATACATAAGAAAACTATAATTTAGATTAGTTTAGAATGATTTACACAGTCAAACGGGGGAATCTCCAGGTCACTACAAGGGGAACGATTAAGGTTCACATACGGAGCTAATCTTCGCCACCTGTAGCGCTGGCGCGAAATAACTCTCTCCATGAATGGCGGAGTAACCAACAGTGCTGTGCGTTCAGGCCTTCTGTATGGTTGCGAAGCTATGCCCATTAGGTTGACAGACAAAGTGACTACTACGTTCGACCGTCGCTATCTTCGCAGCATAGCTCACCTCTGGTGGAAATACGGCGTGAACAATAGGCGAGTTCGGTATCGTGTATTTGGTGAAGGAACATCGAGTGAACCGCCCAGCACCAGTATATCACGCACCAGGCTCCGATGGCTGGGCCATGTGTTGCGCATGCCATCCCACTGATTCCAGCGTCGTGCGTTGTTTTCGTGCCCGGGGTGTGGATGGAAGAATATGAGCGGTGGCCAAGGGATGACTTGCTCAAGAGGAATGAAACCCATTTACGTCGAAGTCGGCGTCGGTTGGTGTATCGCGACTGCCGGGATGGGGTCCGGAAGAGGATGAACACGTCTCGTTGGATGCGCTAGTTGGCTTGGCAAGGAGCCGACCTCATTGGTGTTGTGTTGTAAGTTTCTTTGTTCCCCCCCCCCTCCCGCTTATCTTCCCCTAAAATCAAGATCTTAGCCTTGGAACACATATGTCAATAGGCAGCACATTATCTGTTGGTCTTTTGTATTCTATAACGGTTTGCACTTTAGATTTGCTACAATACATGTAATGTGTTTTTCATATTCTGTCTGTTTGTCTGTCCTCTAATCATTGACGAATCTGGTATGAGTGACTCCAAAAATGCAAGAAGCACTATTCAGCATATCACGTTGTATCAATGAGGCACGTAAACTACGGCATCACGATAAGGTTTAGTCTCGTTGCAATGAGACGCTGTGAACTAAATTTCACCGGACAAGATTCATCCAAGCACGTTGAGTGCTGCCTTCACTGGTTCAAAAAGGTGAATCCGGACAAAAGGATGTCGTCCTATCATCGTGTGGAGCACATCTTCCGAGCATGAAGTATGATTGGCCAGACGACAGCACAGCCGTTTGATGACTACGCGTCAACGGCCACAAAGCAACTGAGGTTATGCCAAAACGAATGAGTGCCAATTAGCAAGAATTCAGTTGACCTACTGAATTATTCCATGGGAAATGGAATAGGGTAAACAAAAAACAAAACAAGAACAAAAGCAAAAAACAAAAAAGGTAAACAAAAACAAAAAATGACGCCTAATTCCTTCCACTTTAAATTGTAGTTAACAAGCATCCCAGATATCGAGCGGAATACTGAAAATGGTGCCATAAACTGCTGCAAAAATCATCGTTTCAGTAGTGTGCTTTCTGTTCTAGTTGTTGTATCGCCATCGAATTCACCCAGAAAGCAGAAGTCCGCGTGCGCTCAACAAACGGCCCATTAGATCAGTAGTAGTATTACAATTATTAGGCACCCAGAAAGTGCTATCAAAGTAACGTACACTCACAGTTTCGCACTTTTGAATGCATCCGTGACCGCCATAATTGCAGATGAATAGGTCAGCTGCAGTCCGACACTAGCTACTGCACCGAGGGTGAAGTACAGGACGTAGATATTTGGAGCAAAGGCAGAGGCTAAAGTAGGAGAAGATAGAGAAAGATCGCAGAGTACCCAAAGAACTGATGCATAAGAGAATCGCTCCCCAGGCAGCGCCAGAAGAGTACCCGTAGGTGTCAAGCAAGGGGCATAAAAATATTGCCGTGAACTGAGGCACTGAGTAAAGTAGTCCGGGAAGAGCCGCAGCTGAGGAACTGCTTATCTGGAAGGTTGACAGGAGATGTGAATAGAGTATGCCAATTGAATAAGTGTAGCCGTCCGCGAGGAAGTAGCAAACGAAACCACCAGCAACAATGAGTACAGACTGGAGCTTGGTTAACGATCGCATTGCATAAAAAGGCAAGTATCAGAGAAAATTGCAGAGCCCAAGTAAACAGCGCGCGCTCAATGGCAGATCGATAGCCTGTAATAAAAAATATGGGGTAAAGTTTCGAAACAACATAAATTGTGAAAGCATTGCGATGGTGATGACGCCACGATGGAAACGGAGATCATTAAAGTCGGAATGTTTAAAAACGGAAAACGACAGCCATGTACGGTTGCGAAGCACAAGTCACCAGAACGACAGACATTAACAGGATAATTGTGCTCGATCACCGGTACCTTCTTAGTTCAGTTCATTTCAGTTGCACGACTATGGTCCAAGCACCGAAGTGCGGTGGATCCAGTTGCCACGATTCACATCGCAAGAATAACAATAAATAAAACCGGTAGGGTACTAGGGTTGGGTGCAAATAGAATGTAACGAAAATGAAAGCAAGGAAATGCGTTAAGCTAAGCAGAATGGAACGAAAATTTACAAGAACGCCACTGACAGCGTGAATGCGCCATGTCTGATAAGGTCCTCAACCATCGGTGTGAACCAACCCGAGGCACCAACCCACGGAGACGGCACCAAACTGCCTGACCAGGTCTCTCAGTCAATTTCTTCATGCCACTATGCCACGTCACGGACTCGCCATCTCGTGGTTTCACCAAACGTGGTGCAGCCACGGCGTATAATGCACGCTGAGGAGGCCGATCAACGGGCATACGGAGAACATGGCCTAGCCAACGTCAGCGATTAAGATAGTGTAAACATTTAAGTGAGGAACCAGAAGGCTTCTTGTCAAAATTCAACTGGCGAACCTCAGCATTGCTCACCCGGTGTTCACGCCAGACGTGAGCAATACTTCACAAACACCGGTAGTCAAACACGCTCTTTGCCGCGGAATCGCCTGATCCTGAGACTGTATTTAACCGCAAGTAGAAAAGTTTCTTTAAAACTCCATGGAGTTATGAAATATGGAAAACGGTTGATTGCAGATTGTCAGCGGCAGTGTGTGATCAGTTATTGGCTTATCCTTGTTCGGTTAGGAATTCGTATCGGTGTCATTATTTCTGGGTATAGAAGGTACTTTTTGCATTGTATGTGCACCCTTTCACAAAAGCACAGGTTTTAAAAAAATCCTCGATACGTGTTTTGAAAGACTTCACAGAATCGGCCTCTATAAGTCATTCTGGTAGTGTATTCCATAGGTTTACGATTCTTCATTCTATGTGAAGTTGATGTGATATCCATACAGTAAGACCAGCCTTACCGCAGCGTTATACATCCAACCGTGCACTGAGAGATGTTTCAGTCTCTGGAAGCCCAACGGGACTTTCTGATACGCGAATTAAATTCCCCCATGATGTGACCACCAGAGGTGACACCTACTAAGGTAAGTGAACCGATCCTCCAATGCCAGTGGTTGGTCAATGATAGCTAGAACCGGAGATGTGTCGATCCAGTCCTACAGCAGCACTTAGCAGTATGAAAGTGTGGAGCACATGGCGAACCGTTCGGCGCTACGTGACAGTCTATCCGGCAGTGTTTGCATAGCCATTGCGTCAGACCCAAGGTGAGCTATGTTGTCCGCATACTCCAGGTTTCTCAGTCGGTCACCTGGTAGAACTACTACTCCGGTAGAGTCTGAAAGGACGGATTCACCCATGATCAATTCGATAACAAAGGAAAGAAGATATGGGACAACCCAGACAAACTCCACTAGCAGTGGGGAACTCAGGAGACAGTTTCCCGTAGACCCACACACGGCCTCAAGAGTCGCGGTAGAGAGATTTAAGAAGGGAAAGGGATTTAGTCAGCACGCTGTCCATAGATAGGCAGTGGCCCATGCTGGCACGGTCAACAGAGTCGAAAGCAGCCTTCAAGTCAAGGGAAACCACCAGTGGGTCATCTGTATGTGTGCCTCTGCTCCAACACTTGGCGAAGAATAAATATATGGTCGATACAACCAAGACCAGGGCGGAAACCAGCCTAGCTTTCAGTGATTCGAATCTCACGGGGACCAGTGAGCAGTCGAAGAATGATACGTGTTTTCAGGCAATAAAAGCAAGGCCAATATCTCGATGATTGCACACAAAGAACGCTGGCCTTTCTTGTAGATGGGCACGACAGTTAACAGTCCCCGATGTTTTCGCATTTCGGCTCATATCCGGCGAGGAAGTCGGGTGAGCAACAGGAGTGTTCGGCGTCTTGTTTATGGTGCAGGATAAGCGAGTTAAGCACTCGAGTCCGTTATTTTATGTACCCAGCTCTGATGGTTGGGCTAGGTGTCAAGGATGCCAGCACAATATCTCTACGATGTAGGTTGGTGGTGCGCGAGTGACCTTGGGGTGGAAGAAGAAGAGGAGAGGTCAACCAATGATATGGTCGAGAAGAAAGTTCCCACTTCGAACTTCGCTTCGGTTGCTGCCTCCAGACTCAGAAGGTGCCTGTAGGCAAGGCCAATAGCTGACATTAGTGGCGTTTGTTCTGTTTCTGCGTCGGCCAATTAAGCAGGCGAACAAGAGACATTCACGAACTGTTCCTCCTTATTTCATATTTTGGCACCTTTAGGAAGGACACGGGTTGGAGCCTGCCAGGGTCCGATCGAGCTAGTGTTCCCCCAGCAGCTGCATCATGTCTCACCACCTGGATGCCTGGCGACGGACAGTCCTCACCTAAATCGTAGGGTCTGGTTTGCAATCATAAAATCACTGGATCGAATCCGCGTAGGGGCGGGCGTCCACGCGGCATACTCAGCCCAAGCGCGACGTGGTAGCAGCGTAGCAGCGAAGCGCCGCATCGGCGTTCAGTTGACACTATTATTATTATTATTATTATCAGTAGTAGTAGTAATAGTGATAGTAACAGTAATAGTAATAACAATAGTAATAGTAATAGTAGTGGTAGTAGTAATAGTAATAATAATAGTAGCAGTAGTAGTAGCATTGGTAGCAATAGTAGTAGTATTCACCTGCTCCAGCCACGAGCTTATCCAGCCCGTAGCTTTAATGATCACAAGCCTGCCTAGTAATCCGAGGGCGCGTGTTCGAGCCTGCCTAGGGACCGGGCGACCTCGCAATATCCTTAGTCCACGTGCGACTGATAGTGGTTGCGTGGTAGCGAAGCGTTGGTACGGCGTACTGCTAATGCTTTCTCGGTGCACAATAAAAGCAAAGCATTAAGTTACTTGTTTTTAATGGTACATTTTACATTCTATCATAAGAATGTAGTTAAAGAACAATAGCTATGTTTTTAAAAATCCAGCTAACGTGTGTAATAGTGAAAATGATGATACCGAAACTAGAAAGACAGGTGAAATGGTAACGTCGCGATAACAAACGGATAGTGTTTAACTCTGTTATCAACCATCGATGATACACCCGAAGAGTTGAGAACGATGTGCACGCTAGCCTGACTTGTAGCCACCGCATCAGCGTCCCCAAATGCGAGCAAATCAGGGGAGAACAAATAAAGTGCAGCTTCTTAAGCAACCGCATGAGAGTCATTGATCGTAGTATCGGACACGCAACAGACGTCAGCACTCAGGGTGTTAGATGTGCTTGTGATCGTGGATGATGAACGCTGCAGGGAAAACGGGGCAGCGTGGTTAGAGAAAGGACTGTTGACAATAGCAGTCCAGTAGGTAATGCGGAAAGACAGTGTAGCAGTCTGGAGATTCCCCGGTTTGCCTGTGTAAAATTCTAACTAAAATTAGTTCATTGTACACCTAGGCAACCGGTGTGGTTTGTTGAACTGACTGCTGAGTTCGAATGATTGACTTGCTCATCGCCATTTTTGCTTGGCGCTCGCTTCGGTTGCAAATCGCAACTGCCCTGTGTGCTGTGTATGCTCCATTCCCCTAGCTAGAGCGTCCACGGTGTCGTTCTTTTATAGCTAGGTAACAGGGAATCTTTTACTGTACCAATAAAAGTTTCCCTGCAACTCGATCCGTCTTCTCGAATCGCTCTCTGGGCTCCCGGTACAGGCGACCCTCTAAATTGATGACCCCGACTCCGGAAGAATCTCAGCGCCGGATATTTCAAACTTTTCTCCGGTGAGCTCGTTCCATTTATTTTTCATATTTTCCGGTTTATTTTTGCATACGGTAGCCTATTTTTTGCGTCATTTTTTAAGCCATGGAACCTTTAGATCCTAAGGTAGAGTCTGTGCTAAGCGTCGTATCTCTCTCTGTGCCACCTTTTTGGGACATAGATCCTCTTTTGTGGTTCGCTCTTCTTGAGGCTGAGTTTTACAACCACAGATTCACTTCCTACTACGCGAAGTATAGCAAGCTCCTGTCCTATCTCCCCAAGGAGATATCAATGCAGGTTCGTGACTTTATCATTTCTCAGACCGAAAACCGCTATGAGGCTCTCAAAGAGGCCACGATTAAGCGTGATATGTCCTCTGAGAAACTTCGCCTGCAGCAGCTTTTCAGGGATCTGCAGCTGGGCGACAAACTGCCCTCAACCCTGCTACGGGAGATGCAGTAACTCCTTGGTTCTTCAACCATGGACGAGACTTTACTTCGCGAACTATGGCTACAACGGCTACCGGAAAACACGCAAGCGATTCTCGCTACAGTGAGCTCCGTTTCGCTCACTCAACTAGCAGATTTAGCAGATTGAGTTATTGAACCTTCACCGCCACTAGCCGCCGCCAGCAAGGGCAATGCCGTCGCGTTTCAGGGCACTTCTATCACTGGCTTACAGTCAACCTTAGAAGCCCTGTAAACACAAGTTGTGACACTTAGTCGCCAGGTTCAACAGCTTACTATGAACCGTCGTCGTCCTAGCCGATCAAAATCGCCCTGCAAACGTTCCAAGTCTAGCAACAGGCAGGCCAGCTGTTGGTACCATCAGCGCTTTGGTACCGCAGCTTGTAAATGTGTCAAACCTTGCAACTTCGCCGAGAAGCAGGGAAACTTCGCGGCCCGTCCGTAACGGCGACGGCCGCGACCGGCCAACACCAAAGTCGCCTCATCTGCGTTAGGGATTTAACTTCCGGCACCGAGTTTCTAGTCGACACTGGCACCGAAATTAGTGCTATACCCCGAAGCCCAGATGAGGTCGTCTCACCATCGCCGACCAAGCTGCGTGCCGCCAATGGCACACCAATCGCAACTTTCGGCGAAAATCTGCTAACGCTCAATTTAGGCCTCCGGCGAACCTTTCGCTGGCCTTTCATAATCGCTGCCGTGCCTTTCGCGTCCTGAACGACTTGCATCCTGTGACGTCAAATGTCATGCATCACATTTGCACTAAGGGCCCACCAGTTTCGGCCCGCCCTCGCCGACTAGCCCCGGACAAGCTCAAAGCTGCTAAGGCGGAATTCGAGCAAATGCTCGAACTGGGAATCATCCGCCCGTCCAAAAGTCCGTGGGCATCAACATTACATATGGTACCGAAGAAATCCGGTGACTGGCGCCCCTGTGGTGATTACAGGGCACTTAACATTCCGCACATGCACGACTTGACCTCAGCTCTAGCTGGCAAGTCTATGTTTAGCAAAGTCGACTTAGTTCGCGCCTACCATCAGATACCTGTAGCGCCAGACGACAATGCTAAAACCGCAGTCATCACGCCATTCGGCTTATTCGAGTACCTCAGAATGCCTTTCGGCTTCAGCAACGCTGCCCAAACTTTTCAGCGTTTCATTCATGAGGTAACGCGAGGACTCGAAGGCGTTTATCCCTATCTAGATGACATTCTCATCGCGAGTTCTTCTCACGAAGAACATCTTAGTCACCTTGACGCTCTCTTCCAACGCTTGACGCAACATGGGGTTACCGTCAACCCCGATAAATGCGAGCTTGGCCAAAGTTCCATCGACTTTCTTGGCCACTGTATGTCCGCCTTTGGTATCGAAGCTCTGCCAGACAAAATCCAGGCACTGAAGGACTATCCTGCTCCCAGTTCCTTCAAACAGTTACGCCGATTCCTTGGCCTGGTTAACTATTATAGACGCTTTATTCCTAACTGCGCGACCATTGTTCAACCAATGACTGACTTGCTCCGTGGTAAACAACGGTCTTCTCATTTTACAGACGACGCTAGACTGTCTTACGAGAAGCTCAAAGACGCTATCTCCAACATAGCGCTTCTCGCCCATCCAGACATCTGCACCACTCTGCTTGACAACTGACGCCTCCGACATTGCCGTCGGTACAGTTCTTCAACAACTCATCGACCGTCGATGGGTACCTCTAGGTTTCTTCTCGAAACGGTTACAACCTGCCAAATCGCGTTACAGCACCTTCCGTAGGGAACTGTTAGCTATCTACCTAGGTATCCGACATTTCCATCACCATCTCGAAGGTCGACATTTCACAGTCTTCACTGACCACAAGCCATTGATCTACGCAATTAATGGCGCTACGGACAAGTATTCTCCGCGGGAAACTAGACACCTAGACTACGTTTCTCAGTTTACGACAGACGTACGACATGTCTCAGGTGCTCTCAATCCCGTCGCGGATGCGCTGTCACGCATTCAGCAGATCAGCTTATCGCTTGGCACCAACATTGATCTAGCTGGAGATTCCCGTGAGGACTGTCCGTCGCGGGCCAGCCTTCTGCGAGACCAGGTTATGAAACCTGATGCAGCTGCTGGGGGAGAACCATGCAATCGGACCCTAGCGGGCTCCCACCCGTGTCCTCCCTACGGTGTCGAAACGGTAAAAAAACTGTTTGTGGGGGGACAGTTAGTAACGTTCACGTAAGCGGTTAAGCAGGAAGTTCGTTGCACTTCCAGTTGACGTGCGGAGATCCAGCGAAAGTGAAACCGAGGTGCAACCAACCAGCAGGGTGTATATGGTAAGCAAAATGAAAAA
Organism: Dicrocoelium dendriticum; assembly: GCA_944474145.2. Taxonomy (NCBI): domain Eukaryota; kingdom Metazoa; phylum Platyhelminthes; class Trematoda; order Plagiorchiida; family Dicrocoeliidae; genus Dicrocoelium; species Dicrocoelium dendriticum. The sequence continues at coordinate 4,353,657 of OX104067.1, read as the reverse complement.
GCAGCATAAATGCAAAGCAATACACAAAAGTGTAAAGCGAAAAACATGCAAAGCTGTTTTTGGGTTTTCAAAAGGTTTTGCTCTTTGTTGGTAGTTTCAAGACGTTTTGGTCTTTTTTGTGGATTTTCAAAAACGTTTGGTAAGAGCAGAAAATTTCAGTGGCACGTTCTATGTAAAATAGTAAGTGCTAACGAAGTCCGAAAAACGAACTGGAGGTTTGAGTTTCCCACCGCGTCGATTGATAGCAGGGCGAGTAGGAGTGCTATCGGTTGAGGTTGTCGGTTCCGCTGGAGCGGACTGACTCGTCTGAGGTTGCGGTGCAAGCTGTGATGGCACAGGCTGTGAAGGTGCTTGCTGCACCGAATAGTCAGACTTGTCGAGGAATGCTTGCTTGAGTCGATCGACGTTGATCGTCTCAGTCTTACCATTGTAGTCAATGGTAAAGGTCTTGTCACTTCTGCGTACGACACAGTACGGGCCAGAATAAGGAGGTTGAAGTGGCCGGCGTACGCTGTCAGTGCGGACGAACACGTGAGTGCAAGTAGCAAGGCGTTCGTCCACGTTGGTACGCAAGCTCTGTGCTCTGAGTTGCACAGGCTGAAGCTGTCGCATGTGATGAGATAGGCGAGCTGCGTAGTCGCCATAGTCGAAGGTTGTTGGCGCTTTTGGTGAGACGAGTTCACCAGGTAAGCGTTGTGTGCATCCAAAGACTAGCGACGATGGAGTGGAGTGCAAATCCGCTATAATCGTGTTTCTTATGCCTAAGAGAACGAGCGGAAGTGCTTCGTGCCAGGATGTGCTAGATTGGGCACAGAGTGATGCTTTGAGTTGCCGATGGAACATTTCTACCATCCCATTAGCTGCGGGATGGTATGCGGTGGTTCGGTTATGTTGGCAACCAAGAACGTCGAGCAGTTTGCTGAAGGATCCGTCAAAGTGCGATCCTCTGTCAGTGATGACTACACTTGGGCAACCAAATTGAGCTACCCAGCGTTCTAGGAAAGCTTGCGCAACTGTCTCAGATGAGCAGTTGACTATCGGAATCGCCTCTGGCCAACGGGTGAATCGGTCGACACAAGTGAGTAGGTACACGTAGCCTTTGCATGGAGGCAAAGGTCCGACCAGGTCGACATGAACGTGTGTAAAACGAGCGTCAGGAGCGGGAAAGACGCCAAGTGGGCTTTTAGTGTGTCTGTATACCTTGGCGCGCTGACACTCTAAGCATGCGCGTGCCCAAAGGCGGACATCGCGATTGACGTTGGGCCATACGAAGCGTTCCGTTACGAGCTTCTGCGAAGCACGTATGCCGGGAGGTGATAGGTTGTGTAAAGCGTTGAAAACTAGTCGACGCATCAAAGTAGGAACTACGGGTCGGGGAGAAGTTTGTGAAACGTCACAAAGAATGGTCCCCTCAGACGAAGCTAGTGGAACTTCGCGTAGTTTCAACGAGGTGTTGCGTCGTAGCTTGTCTATGTCAGGATCAGCTTGTTGGGCAGCAGCCATGGCAGCTAGATCAATGTTGGTGCCAGGCGATAAGCTGATCTGCTGAATGCGTGACAGCGCATCCGCGACGGGATTGAGAGCACCTGAGACATGTCGTACGTCTGTCGTAAATTGAGAAACGTAGTCTAGGTGTCTAGTTTCCCGCGGAGAATACTTGTCCGTAGCGCCATTAATTGCGTAGATCAATGGCTTGTGGTCAGTGAAGACTGTGAAATGTCGACCTTCGAGATGGTGATGGAAATGTCGGATACCTAGGTAGATAGCTAACAGTTCCCTACGGAAGGTGCTGTAACGCGATTCGGCAAGTTTTTTACCGTTTCGACACCGTAGGGAGGACACGGGTGGGAGCCCGCTAGGGTCCGATTGCATGGTTCTCCCCCAGCAGCTGCATCAGGTTTCACAACCTGGTCTTGCAGAAGGCTGGCCCGCGAAGGACAGTCCACACGTAGATCGTAGGACTGCTTACACAGTCCCTTCTGGAAGAGGGCTATGTAGCAGTCTGGAGATTCCCCGGTTTGCCTGTGTAAAATTCTAACTAAAATTATTTCATTGTACACCTAGGCAACCGGTGTGGTTTGTTGAACTGACTGCTGAGTTCGAATGATTGACTTGCTCATCGCCATTTTTGCTTGGCGCTCGCTTCGGTTGCAAATCGCAACTGCCCTGTGTGCTGTGTATGCTCCATTCCCCTAGGTAGAGCGTCCACGGTGTCGTTCTTTTATAGCTAGGTAACAGGGAATCTTTTACTGTACCAATAAAAGTTTCCCTGCAACTCGATCCGTCTTCTCGAATCGCTCTCTGGGCTCCCGGTACAGGCGACCCTCTAAAACAGCTGCATATGACATAACTCTAACGGTATAGGTTGCCGTCTAGTGTACTTGGCGTCAGAATGAAGATTAGTAATCTGGGTCACGATAAAGATAGTGGAAACATCATCATCATTATCATCAATGGACGTTAGATGAGGGTGTGAAACACATCAGTTAATGTGCCGCAATACAAAAAGACAAGAAAATAAAATTACACCACTAAAGGTCAAAAAGCAAGTAATATAATGTTATATATCAAATTATGCATTTGTTATGAGATTATAGCGCGTCGATCGGGCGGTATACACTGAGTACTCAGTTGAAACAGCCAACCAAATGTGTGGTACAACACACATAAATAAGCTAGAAAAAGGTCTATTAAAAGGTTGCTACAACCTAGGGCTAAAAATAAGACGCCAATAGCGTTAGCTATGGAAGATGTAACCGGGTTCTGAGTGTGACAAGCCAGCTTCGAAGGCTACAGCGGAAGCCAGTGTGTGTCACAAATAAACCTAAGCACCATTCGAACAAGAGAAGCACCTGCCTCCCTGATAAATAAGATAACTGATTTTATAGTATTAAAGACTGATATACAATCATGCAAGGGAAATCTCCAGGTCATTAAACAGCACCCACCTAGAAGAGATACCGTGCGTGACCCTACGATGTATGTGAGGAATTTACGTCGCCAGTCTGCCAGGTGGTGAGACATGATGCAGCTGCTGGGGGAGCACTAGCGCGATCGGGCCCTAGCGGACTCCCACCCGTGTCCTCCCTAAAGGTGCCAAGACAGAAAAAAGGAAAAGTTCGTGAATGTCACATAGTCGTTTTCAGTTCGTCCTGTTCGGTCCGTACCTGGTATATGCACAAAAACGGGTGCGGTGGAAATAGTGGCGAGGTCAAATTCAAGTTCAGTTTGGACCGGAACGATAGGATAATCCCGTGAATGTTCCTTCTTTTGCGTATCGTCGGATCGGGAATTGACAGGTCTGCTTCAGATGTTGGAAAGCCTAAAACAGAGACCGCACCACACCCTGTTCAACCAATTACTGCCCACATTTTCCTGCCCAGCAGTCCCTGCCAGGCCGGTTTATGGGAAGTAAAAGAGTGAAGGGTAAGCTAAGAAAACAAGAGGAGGAATGTCAGCTAAATAATGAGAAGGCCAAGGTGTGAGAAGAAATTTAAAAACCAAGGAAAGTTGAAGACACAAGTCGGTTAAGAGAAGAGGAAGGTTTGGTACTGCCACCCAAGAGCATCTAACTGACGCTCGAAACCTTCAACGGTAGACTTCCTAACGACGTGCTCCGGAAGCGAGTTCCCACGTTCAAGAACTCGGCGCGACAAGCGAGGTTCCGTCCTTACCCAGTCAGAACATAGTTTGTGCAGCTTCAACGGGTGACCTCGGAGACTACGCAGTTTGGCGGGACTAAATAGCCAGGACAAGTCTGGACCGATCTTACCCGTTAGGATACGGTAAGTGAGGATAAAGTCTGCTCTAATTCTGCGGTAGTGCAATGAGTACCTACCCATGCTAAACAAACGTTCGGGATACGTTTGCCCCCGTAATCTTTGCACTAACCTTGTACCCACTCGCAAAACCCTCTCCAGCTCCATTTTGTCCCTTACAAGACAAGGTGGACAAGCCTGGATACAGTACTCTAAGTGGGGTCGCACAAACGCTGAGAACAGCTTCACAAAAATATTGGCCGTTAGGACACCGAAGGAGCAGCGAATAAACCACATCATATGAAACCCTCTACAAGCAGTCTTTCTCCAGTTGTCCACAGAGTGAAACAATGAGGTGTGGATGATATTTAGATCAACCTGCTGAGTGACAACAGGGAGTTCACTTCCACCAACTACATAGCGCGTGGGGGGACTAACACCTCTAATGCAGAGGACAGAACATTCTGCCTGATTTATAGGCATCAACCGTAAGGTTGACCAATCCCAGAGCCTATCTAAGGCACTCTGAAGTGCCTCAGAGCCACCAGGGATATCCACAATATTCCAGAGCTTGAGGTCATCAGCAAACAATAACGACGGTACTTCAAGCCCCTGGGGTAGGTCATTGACCTAAATTGCGAAAAGCAACGGCTCTAGAACCGAGCCCTGCGGAACGTCACTAAGAACAGCTTGTCTAAGCGAAAGGCTACGCACCACGCGTACACACTGTTCTCACCCCTCTAGGAAAGCAGAAACCCATTTAAGGGCGACTCCAGATATCCCATACGGTCTCAAGTTCAATGAGAATCGTTGATGTGGGACAGCATCAAAAGCTTTCGAGAAGTCAACGAAAAGCACGTCGATAGCGTTGTCTACTGCCTCAGCCCAGCTTTCACGAGGTATAAGTAAATTTGTCAGACATGAAAATCCCTTACGAAATCCGTGCTGTGCCGCACTGAGGTTAAACTTAATCACGTGATTCTCCACCGAATCCCTGACCAATTTTTCAAGCTTAACTACTACGCTTGTTAAGCTGACAGGCCGGTAGTTCGCGGGCAGAGCTGTCACTGCTCTTAAAAATCAGACAGAATTGCCTTCTTCTATTCTGAAGGTAAGGCACAGCTGTCGAGCGATATTGTGAACATGCATGTCAAAGGGCCACTTAGCACAGCGGCCAATTCATGCATCAGCTTCGGATGAATTGAATCAGGGCCAGAAGCTTTGGAAGGATTTAGCCCTTGCAATAGCCCGAAGACTTGTGTCTCCGTTATGCTGATTTCAGTTAGGCGAGAATCCTCCGGGACTTTGGTGAGCAGCTCAACCTGAGGTAGAGAGGCCTCATGAGAAAAGACACCAGTATACTATTCGCTAAGTATACAAGCATTATCATAGTCGGTATGCCCAGGGGTCCCGTCCGCTCGTGGTAAAGCCGGTATAGACGTTTGTACCGCTACGTCTCTTTACGTAAGCAAAGAACTTTGGATTTGTTACGGCTGTGTTAGCCAAATCCTCCTCGTACTGAAGACGGTGAGTTCTAAGATGCTGCTTACATTGATTTCTAACCGCTCGATAGCTTTCGTAGGTGCTGGTTAATGAAGCCGCTTGGTACGTTCGCCAGCACTTAGAGCGCTTCCTGAGCAGGTATTTACCTGTATGATCTATCCATGGAGGCTGCGCCCGTGTCACCCGTCTCTTAATGAGTGGGATGTAGGGAGCAGAAATGTTCCTTCCCTTTGTGCTTGCAAAACTTTTGTGGTTTTGTGTTAGTTTTCAAAACTGTCGTTTTTGTGTTGTTTGTGCGAGTCGGTCGGAAGGATAAAGAAAGGGTGAAAAAAGTAGAGGAAAAGCTCATCTTTAATCGCGTTGGCCACTTAACTCGCCTACCCGACCTAGTCGACTTCTGTGGCTCGGCGGAAGAGATTATCGACTTAGGCGCTTTGTCGGAACGCACAGCTGAGGGAACGGCTGGTGACATGTAGCTCAACTCGACGAAAAGCGACAGATTTGAGGTATAAGACTCAAATGGAGAGTTCACTTTGGAGTTATTGGTGTTGCGAGTAGATGTATCTTCCGTCATTGGCTGTGTTTATCCGTCGGGAGACGGACAAAAAAGTTCGTCGAGCTCATGTTCCATACGGAATAGGTTAAAACAACCAATCGTGAGAGCTTTTCGCCCACTGTGACGGTCGATGAAGAGGTGCTGTGGAGATTAACCTTCCTTGTGTGACTCATTCTTCCAGATTTTTATCAAAGTGGAAAAATGCACATTTCGTTTTCGCTGATGCCGTTGATCTTTACTCAGGGAAACGTTTTCTGTAACGTCATTTCCGTTAATTGTTCCTTTTGAGATATTTACATCACCAGTCGTTCTCTCCCTTTCAGCCGTTTCACTTTTGATCTTACAGTTAATATTTCTGCCAGCTCGGCGGCTGTTAACTGTCCATTTGTCCCAGAATAATACTTCCTTCTTGAAAGTCGCACTTGGTCTTGAGTTACCGGGGCCCGTCTATAGCAGCCAGCAAAGCTAGCTCTCTCTCTCTCTCCCTCTGTCTGGAGCAGCCCGGAGAAGACTGGTTGCATGCTGCCTGTAGCCGATTGGCTAACCAATGGGAGTAGGCCAATAGAATCGTTTTACCTTGAGGTGGACCTACCTTGAAGCCCTCCAGTAAGCACACTATTTGCTCAGCAAACAAGCGAGTTTTTGCGCATTAAGTAGTTGCTATAGTTAAGAACTTTTAATTAGGTCTTTTCTCTCATGAACTATATATTTCGACAAAATATGTTGCTGTACATTCTGTCTCCCGAGTGCTCCACACAAGTTACATTGGAACATTGGAATGTAGAGAGCAGAAGGAAAAATCCTTTGTCAGCTCCATCGCCTCCCGTTCGTCACAGGGATCAAGGTGGACATTGCAAGTCGGTTCCAATGGAACCGCTGCATTGACACAAGAAGCAACAAGATCCGAGTTTACTCAACAGGTAAGAATCCAATTGATGTTTGAAACATTCCTCCGACTGCGCATCAACGACACACACAGGTAGATTATTCCATTCGTTCACTACTCTGGTAGACAGAGTGAGGTCACAACGGACCCGAAGTCTCCTTTGTTTAAACAATTTCCAATGGTGACCCCGAGTCGAACTGAAAGAATTGAGTGGAAAGAAATTCTGTAATTCAACTCCAAGTTCCCCTCTAACGATACGCCGTGTGAAAATCAAATCCCCGCGATCTCGACGGTAGGCTAGGGAGAACAAGTTCAGGCACTGGAGACGAAGCGAGTAAGGCAGGTTTCGTAATTCCAGAACGGATTTAGATCCTCTCCGCTGAACTTTTTCAATCAAGTTGCATTCAAATTTGGAAAGAGGATAAACAGCGGGCAGTCCATACTCAAGAATCGGACGTACATGAGAAGTGAACAGGAGCCTGAAGATCTCCGGAGTCAAGCGAGAGAAGGATCGTCGTATGGCAAAAAACAACCTGTTGGCAGAAGCGACTTTCCTCAAGGTATCTTCGGTCGATTTTAGGTCTGGGGTCACAATGACGCCGAGGTCCCTCTCACGATTAGAGTTCGGCAGCAAAAACCCACCGATATGATAAATTCCAAATGGTTCGGAGGCACCGATCGGAAGAACGGAACATTTATCGTGATTTATGGGTAATTGACACCTGACCGACCACTCATGCAGCGAATCGAGCCTTGTTTGTAGTAAATCAGCTTCATCCAGACAGGAGACTTCCATCCATATCTTTAAATCATCTGCGTAAATCAAACAATCTGCCCGTAGTACAAATGCCAGATCATTAATAAAGACTTTAAAAAGTTCAGGGCCAAGAACAGAGCCTTGCGGAACACCGCTGGTCATATTTACAGGGAAGGAAAAGGCCTCATTTACTTGCACACGGAAAGCGCGATCATTCAGGAAATCAGTGAGCCAAGAGAGGATTTTTCCTGAAACACCAATACTGCGAAGTTTGCTAAGCAAAATTTCGTGTGGAACCTTGTCAAAAGCTTTACTAAAATCCACAAATACGACATCTAGCCGCTTACCAGCATCCATGGATTTAGCCCACTTTTCTCGAGCTACCAGAAGATTGGTGACACATGAACGCGAAGGACAAAACCCATGCTGCGCAGTTGAAATGATCTTGAGGTTCTGGAAGTGCAGGTTGAGAGCTCGCTTAAGAATCCTCTCCATAACCTTACAGACGACAGATGTTAGACAAATGGGCCGATAATTCGTAGGATCTTGCCGATTACCTCCTTTGTATATGGGCTTGACTATACCCGCTTTCCAGGCAAGCGGAAGACGCCCGGCCTCAAGTGAGCACCGAAATACTTGGCAGATAGGAACAGCGATATATTCGGCCACAATCTTGAGGAAAAGAGGATGCAGTCCATCAGGTCCCGGGGAAGAGTTGGGATCCAACTCGCACAAAAGTTTGTATACCACAGTAACATTTATGTCCATATCGCTGAGAGCGGAGAGCAAGGATGAATAACAATCAACTGACGGCACCCCCGTTGTATAGACCGATGAATAATGGCGAGCTAAAAGATTAGCTTTATCAGCATCATCGTGGAGCACGGTATTAAGATCGTGGGAATGCAAAGACGGTATTCCACTTCCGGCTCTGGTGCTCCTTTTCAAGTAGGAGAAAAGCAGCTTCGGTATAGACTTGGAATGTTCAGCCAGATGACCTTCGTATTGCTGCCGTTTCGTACGTTTTTTCGAGGTACATACGTTCCGGACCAATTTATAATTGCTATAATCGGTTTCCAATCTCGAAAGCCTATAGCGATTCCAAAGTTTGTGTCTTTGGTTCATGAGCGATCGTAGTTCTCGGTCAATCCAGGGGGACCTCTAGTAAATGGTTTTCGTTTAGATATGGGGACAACATCATCAATAATGGACAACATTTTCGAGTAAACAAGGCTCCAAGCATTATCGACGTCCAAGTGCTGAGGGAGACTCCAGTCCTGCTCGCTAGCGGCCTTCTTCAAGCGGTTTGGATCAGCACGCCAAAAATTCCGCCGATAGACACAGTGGTTGTGAATGCTCAACCGTGTGGTCCATTGAAAGGAAAGTAGGCAGTGGTCACTCCTCCCGATTGGTGGTAAGACATTCAAATCAGAAACATCCGATGGCGCAGGCGAAAGCACAAGATCGAGTATGTGCGGCGTCTGACCAGGGATAATGCGAGTAGGTGCCGCGACATGTTGAATTAAATTGCTTTCAAGGACAGCTTCCAGAAACGTAGAATCGAAGGAGGCAGGTGCAGCATCACAGTGAAGAAGATCCCAATCAACATTAGGGGCATTAAAGTCCCCCACTAATAAACAATCCTTGTTTCCACCATGCTTCTTTAGAGAGGCCAGTAAACGATCGCCAGAACTCAGGGGAGCTCTGTAGAAGACACCGAGAAGGAGAGATCTACATCCATCGTGAATACGACACCAGAGCACTTCGGAGCAGTCATCACTTCCCAAGACAACATCAACTACATGGACCTTCAGGTTTTCCTTCCAGTAGAGTATGACGCCGCCCCCCGATCTCAAACCGATGCGATCAGCTCGGGAGAGACTGTAACCAGGAATATGTACTTCGGGATCTGGGATTTCTGGGGACAACCATGTCTCCGTAAACGCTATAAGGTCCGGGAGTAGTACTGACGCAAGATGCACAACTTCATCTAGTTTATTACGCAGACTGCGCACGTTCGCAAAAAGTACGTGCAATCCAGTTGTTGATCCTAATGTCCGGGAAGGACAAGAACTGGCTTCCAGCGCGTTCTCTGCACTTTCCGAACCACGCGAAAATCCTCAATACGCAAATCGGTTTCACCGTTCGCACGGCGAGTTCTCAATTCATCGACTGCGATCTTCATTTTAACGCGGTCTTCCGGGGATAGATCCCGTAACACGTGAAAGGGCTCCCCTTTGAGGCGCGAAGTTCGTCGAAGGATCCGACGGCATTCATCTTCAGTTTGGCATACAACCTTAAGGGGACGCACCTTGGAAGAATCTTCGTGTTTTCTGCCAAGTCGAAAAGCAGAGACGATATTAATCCCCGGTTCCCCCTCATCGAACAGTAGGGAGATCATACGTTTCAGAAACAATTGGTCATCCAAAATTCTCTCTGCTGCTGTTGTCTTATCCGACTCCGGGGAGTTCATTATGACGAGACAACGTTCCCGGTTAGGGACTTTGGCGATCTCGGGGATCCGTGGCTTGGAAGGCGGCTTGTCCTGGAGCAGTTTCTCCAAATGGTCGATCCTATGAAGAACCGATTTTAGCCCACGCTTTGGAGGTGACGCTTTGTCTTCCACAGCCTTGGCTATAGGCTTACATTTATGCACCACGGGAATCCGACTTGCGGGAGCAGCCACCGTGTTCTCCTTGACGACGGTCGCAAACGTCTTGGGCAGGGGCTTACTAGGCTGGTCACTAGAAATGTGTGGCTCTGAGGGCGGGGCAGAAATTTGTTTAAGAACTGGCGTGACAAAATCAGGGCACAAAGAAGGGAAAGAAGGCGAATTTTGGGAAACAGTCGGTTGGGGATCGGAGTGAGCACTAGCAGAGCGGGGAGTAAAAGCAGGTAAACCAGACTGAGCCCGCTGGGTGTTGACTAATGTAAGACAAGAGTCACAAAAGATGCCAACATAGGATGCTGTATACATCAGAAGACACTCATAAAAATTTGGTGAGATACCACAGCAAGTGATTTGCAACCAGCCGTCGCAGAAAGAACATTGAACGGCCTTTGAGCGGGTAGTGACACCTTTAGGCCAAAGGCCTTTGTCTTCTGATTTGGAACGTAACTGTATCGTGACCAGAGTGGCTGCATCGGTTATCAGTACTATTAGCGGAAAGATCTTGAGCTTCTGGAGCCGTTGCGAAGCGTGTGATTTGAGTGATAGTTTGAAACGATTCCATTGCAAAACACATCGGGCGACGGAGGTATTGGTTTACTTCTCAACCATGGCTGCCGATGCAGACTTGAAGCAGACGATGCAAGTCCAGTTCAAGTTAATGGAGATTCAGGTTCAGATGGGACTGGAACGGTAGGAAAATCCCTTGAGCGTTCCATTTTGAGCGGATCGTTAAGCCAGCAAATAATAAGGTGTTACAAGATTTTGGTGGATCTAAAACGTAACATCGGAATCACACACTGATCAATCAACTACTGTCCAGGTTCCTTGCACTAGCAGTCCCACTGTGCAGGTCACGTGAATTAAGTAAGAGGCAAAAGGAAAATGGAAGATAAAGAGGAAGGAAAGTCATTTGAATGAAGGATAACGCTGTTGATGGAGAAGCACAGAATATGAAATCAGAGTTGGAAGCTGGATATGGTCAAGAGAAGGGAAAAGTTGTGTTGCCACTCAAGAGCGTCTAACTGACGCTCGAAACCCTTAAGCGTGGACTCGCTGACTAAACTTTCTGGAAGCGAGCTCCAGCTCTCAATAAATCTACACGATAACTGAGTATCCTCCCTGATACGGTCGGAGCGTGGCTTGCGTAGCTTCATGGGATGACTGCGAAGACAAAGTAACCTGGCAGGGAAAAATAGCCAGCGAAAGTCTGGTCCAATCTTCCCAGTTACATGCGGTAAGGAGGTCTCTTCGAAGCCGTCAGTAGTGCATTGAATACATACCCAAGCTAAGTAGACGCTTAGAGTACATTTAATCCCGTAAACCCTCGACCAACTTGGTATCAGTTCTCAAAACCCCCCTCGAACACCATTTTGTCCCGAACGAGGCAGGGCGGGTAAGCCTCGACGCAATATTCCTGATGGGGTCGAAGGAAAGCCAAAACAGCTTCACAAAGATATCAGCCGTTAAGCCTCCGAAAGAGTGAATATTAATCACAACATTCGAAAGCCCTACTTGCGGCCTTCCAGTTGTCACCAGAATTCAAAGACATAGAATCGAAGAGGCCTATGTCTACTTGGTTGGTGACAAGGTGGAGTTCGACTCCAACAAGCACGTACCGCGAAGGTGGGAAAATTGCTCCTATAGGAAGAATGAAACACTTAGCCGGATTAATGGGCAGTAGCCACAAGGTAGACCAGTGTCAGAGTCTGTCAAAAGCATGCTGAACTGCTTCAGAACCCCCAGGGACATCTACAACATTCCGCAGTTTTAGATCATCAGCAAACAATAGTAATGATACCCCAAACTGCCCTGAGGTATCGTCTACATAGATGGAGAACAGCATCGGTCCAAGGACAGCACTGTGGATCGCCGCTAAGGACCGCCTGCCTAAAGGAAAAGTTGTGACCCACGCGTACACATTGTTCTCATCCCAGCAAGAATGCAGAAATCCAGTGAGAGGGCGCGGCCATATACATGGTAGGAGCTAAGCTTTTGTGACAGCCTCAAGTGAGGTACCGTGTCAAATACTTTTGAGAAGTCGACTTCTGAATTGATTATCTAAGCCAGCCTCCAAAGCAGGTTCTCCACTAATCTATGAAATCTGGCTCTCGCTATTCAGGTCTTACTAGACTTATTTACTATTTTTGGCTTCGCTTCCTAGCCTCCGAGGACACCGACTCCGGTAGTAACCATGACCATTGACGTCCATACCAAGGTCTCCATTTGTAATGAAACCTACCGCTACTTACTTCCGGTCCACGGCTGACTCTAACTTCTTCATTAACCCTAATTGGACCGTCATGACTTCTCTATTGACCTTCCAGACTTCTTCTCCACACACATGTCAGGATCAGCCTTGTAGGCCTCTACGATTTTGGTTCACGGCTGACTCTTTCCCTCTTCATTTACCCTCTAGTTCCAAGTGGACTACCATGACCTATCTTAACCTTTCAAACTGCCTCTCCACACACCTATTAGCATCTGCCTAGTATGCCGCTTCAAGTTTGGTCTACGACTGTGTTCCTTCTACCTGATTAACACACTTGTTGACAAGTACTAGTAAAACTTTTGAATTGGTTATCTCCGCCGGCCTCCCTTAATCTATGGAATCTGGCTCTGGCTGTTCAGATCGTACTAGATTTATTTCCTATTCTTACTTTGTTTTCTATCCTTTTGGGACACCGACTCCCGTAGTAGCCATGTGTCGTGTCCTCAGGGGTATGACAGCAGATTTCTATGTTGCGCCTCGCGAGCCATAAGTCAACCCACCAGATGAGTAGCATATTGCCGAATACAAATCATACCGATGTTAAACGAAAACACACAGATACTGTATAAATCAGTTGTGTGCTCGTTTAAATTTATAGGTCTCAACGAAAGAAGGGACGTGTGAGTGGTGTGAAGCAAGCGACAGTAACAAATGTTCTGCAACACGGAAAAACTTTAGTTTAATTGCACCTGAGGCTGTTTCCTGATACAAAACACAGCTGCTTGTGGGAAATTGCGCACTTACCTTCCTGAACAAGACAATCTGTTTCGTTTCTGTTAAGCCAGACAAAAACAGATAAACAGAGCCGTGTAATAAGATGGTTATCTGCGTAACAGTCGGTCTCAAAAAATACCGCAACCGGACGTGCGAGGCACTCGTGGTTACACGAACACAGAATCCACACACAGAATCAGGAATTACGGCAGACGGACGCACGCGTTTAGCGTCGAGCCATGCATATCACATTTGGGTTCACTGATCCATTCGTTAGGAAGTGCCCCTCCTAACACTCCCCGTTTGAAGTCCACTGTCATTTGATTTCAGTCTGGGGTTAACCTGGAGCGGCGTGACAGGAACTCGGCGACGATCGGGCCATCTTCTGGGACGAAAATCGGGTGAAGGAGAGGTTGTTGGATTGATAGGCTTATCTTGTTGAGTAGCCTCTGTTTTTGGTAGTTTGAACTCATCCAGAAGTATTTCAAGAGGCGTGGTTAGGGCATCTTCTTTTCTGTCAAATGAGATGTAGCTCCTGAGTTGATTGATGTGGCGGATTCATCTGTCATCGCCTACGGCCATATCGTAACAGGCATGGCCATATCTTTTTACAGCCATTCCAGGTATCCAAGAGATTTGATTGTTCCGAGAGTCCTTTGCCAAAACTTTCTGTCAAACTTCGAAGTGTCGTGGTATAGCGCGATGCCTTCGGTTGTACTGGTGCTCCATTATCCAGTTTCTTTCGGGATTGGGTCCATCCGGCGGCTTTATCAGATGAAATTTCCTTCGAGGCCTTCTGAGCAGGAGTGATTCTGCTAGGGACTTCACAGTAGGTGTCTGTGAATTAGGCGTAATCCTGTACGTTAACAGAAACGTTTATAGGACCTCTTGGATTGATCTGTCTCCTTCCGCTTTGAGCAGAGCCCTTAAAGCGAGAAGCAGGATCGGTACGCTTTAAAACGAATACGCGAATATAAGGCCAACCTCCGATGAGTGGAGAACACCAAAGGTTTCACGGGTTTCACGGTGCGCAGAACGAGTAAGCGTAGCTTTTCGGCGGTTCTGCCTCGGGATCTTACGGCAAGGTCCTGATCTCGTCGCGCGGAGAGCAAAGATGGCCGCGGAGCCGATGAGCGTCGCGCCGTTCGAAGGCGGATGCTATGTTGACTCAAACAAACGCGAGCAACGTTCAAACAGGCGAGCGGCTAATTTGCTATGTACATCGAGAAAATATAGTTTTGTGATTTTGTAATATTTTACGCAGCAAGCGGCAGCCAAACAGGGGAATCTCCAGGTCACTACACTCACTTGAAGGTATCCACAAATCGTTCAGCTTGCCCATTTGACTGTGGACGATAAGGAGGTGAGCGTAAATGTTGCATGCCGTGTACCGCACAGAATTCAGCAAACTGTGAAGAGGTAAACTGGAGTCCATTGTTGGATACTACTGTTTCCGGAAAACCGAACCGACTGAATACTTCCTTGAGGACTGTAATCGTAGCCAACGCTGATGTGTTCGACATTTGGAAGATCTCGGGACATTTGCCGTATGCACCAATGATCGGCCGATGGCCGAGTGGTCTGCACGTCTGGCTTGCAATCATAAGGTCACCGGTTCGAATACGCGTAGGGGCGGGCGTCCTCGTGGTATACTCAGCCCACGCGCGACTGGTGGTGGTCGCGCGGCAGCGAAGCGCCGTTACGGCGTATAAGCTGACACATTTCATTTCATTCATTCACCAATGATCAGTAAGTAGTTCTGTCCTTTGTTTGGCTCTGTGAAATCAAGGTGAAAACTTGACCATGGTTTCGTGGGCTTTGGCCAAGAGAACAGTTCGCATTTCCGCGGCGATTTTCTTGCTAGGGCAAGATTTGAACAGGAACGTGTAAACTCCTCAATAGAATTGAAGACTGGTAGTTCAGATTGTTCAGATAACTGTTGAACTGTTCGCTGAGCTTGGCAATTTTGTTGCAAACGGTTCGTCACCAATCGAGGTGACATCATAAGTGCGTAGTTGAGTGCACTCTCTCCGAGGCTCCTCTACGCTACCCTACGCTATTGCACGCCACTCAACTACGCACTTATGATGTCACCTCGATTGGTGACGAACCGTTTGCAACAGAATTGCCAAGCACAACAGTTCAACAGCCAAACTCCTCGATTTGAGAAGCCATAAAAGGCCAGTATACATAACTCCTCGCTAGAACTTTCATCTTGTTGGAACCGGGGTGTCCAGTATGAAATCGATGTAAGACTTTTGATTGAAGTTCGGCTGGGATAATGACACGTTCACCAGACAAGATACAGTCTTCGACGACCGATAGTGCACTTCGTCTCTGGAACAGTTGTTGTAGCTGTGAGTCGGAAAATTTTCGAGGCCACTGTGAGTGGTAAGACGTGCTCACCTGTGACAGCAACGGGTCCCGTAAGGTGGCGTCTCGAATTTGACTGAAAGATACTGGAGGCTGGCTCACAGTATCTGAGAATACACGGTTAACTTCCATTTCGATTGAGACATTTGCAACGACAGTGTCTTCTGGTTGGTGTTGTTCGTCTAACAACCGTAACAGCACATCGGCCTGACAAATATCGCTCATCGATCGGTACTTTATATTGAAATCATACCCCAGCAAGGTTGTTGCCCATCTCTACAGACGACTGGCCGTATATACAGGAATTCCTTTCTTCGAGCCGAATATAGCAAGAAGCGGCTTGTGGTCCGTTAGTAAGGTAAAGTGACGGCCATATAACATTTTGTGAAATGTTTCACTGCAAACACAATAGCGTGAGCCTCCTTTTCCAGTTGAGTATACTTTCTTTCTGCTGCTGTCAGTGAACGTGCGGCACGAGCGACTGACTTCTCAGACCCATCTTGGAAAATATGGAAGATGACTGCTCCAACTCCATAGCTGGATGCATCCGATGGCACTACAATTGGCAGTTTTGGATCGTGGTGCGTTAGCATCAGTTCTGAGCTTAATAACAGTTTGATGTTGTCGAACGCTTCCTGACATTCGATAGTCCAGACCCACGGGTCGTCCTTTATCAGCAACCGGTTTAATGGTCCGCGTAGGTCGTGAATGGACGGCAGGTAGGTGCCGTAATAACTCACCATACCCAGGAATGATCTCAACGTCGTTACGTCTTTCGGTGGAGGCATTTCCTTGATCGCCTTGATGTTTGATGGATCAGGACTTCGTCCATTTTTGTCAATGATAGAGCCCAGGTATGTAATGGAGGTCATGAAAAACTTACAGTTGTCCATTCGTAGGCGAAAACCATACTCCTTTATTCTGTCAAGCATGAGTTCCGTTCGTTGGTGTAGTACTTCCTATTTAGATCCCATGGTGATGATATCGTCCAGGTATGCAGCGGCATAAGGTATTCCCTGTAGCATCGTATCAATTATCTGCTGAAATATTGCCGGGGCCGACTGAACGCCAAATGGTAGGCGTGTATACTGGAATAGTCCTCTGTGAGTGCTAATCGTTGGCAATTCACGCGATTCTTCTGACATTTTAATCTGGAGATATGCGTCTGACAATCTAGTTTTATAAAAGACTTACCACCGTTCAGACGTGCAGAAAGGTCCTCAGGGAGGGTCTTCTAAGGCGCCACTCAGGCCAGTAGAGTAATCTGCGCATAAGCGAATCTTTCCGTTTGGTTTCTTGACAATCGCAATGGGGACTGCCCATGAAGAGAAATTCGTCGGTTGGATAACGCCGGTTGACTGTAGTCTGTCAAGTTCAAGATCGACGGCTGAAATCGTTGCATATGGAACTGGTCTCTTCGGTCGGAAAACTGGCTTTGCTTCTGACCGCGGGGAAAGATTGGCCTTGATTTTCGTGCACAATCCCAGACCATCTTGAAACACTTGCAAATATTTCCGCTGAAAAGACTCCGTCCACAGTGCAGATGCGTCGCTTACTTTGTGGAATTCAAGGGAACATCAAGCAGTTTCATATTCCCAATCCAATCAGGATGTTTCATTATGCAGCATATCCATGACAATCTTTGAATATTACATGACAACAGATTTTACCGGTCAAGTCCAGCGGTCCTCCTGAAGCCTTGGTTGCAATGCGAGTTGTTCTTTGAACAGCTGGCTCACCGATTTTCTTCCAAATTGTCTCGAAAATGAGCGTGATGTCCGATGCAGTGTCAAGTTGGAGGCGTACGGGCACCTAGTTCACAACCACTGTTACGAACCTGCGTTTTGCGGTCCCTGTATCGAAAGTAGCAATGATATGATAAATGTGAGGTCTTTGTTTGGTTAACGATGTGGGTACAAACACCTTGGCAGGTTTGGTGTAAACGTTCTCGTTGAAAATGGCTGCACGGCAATGATCCTCCTTGTACACTCGTTCGTAACATTTCTGACAAATGTATGTATGTATGTAATCGCAACAGCCTAGCAACTAGACATAGAGCCAACAAATCCATGGAGATTAGCAGATAATGGACCGTCATCATGTCATAATCATCGTGGCATGATAATTGAAGGTGAGCAACACACTTCAGCTAATATGCCGCAGGAAGAAGGGAACATTTTGACAAAAAGTAGAACAAAACACTTTTGGTTTGTTTTTCACGTGCCGATTTTGCACTTTTTTTGTCATTTTCCATGTTTGTAGTTTTAAACATGTAAATCAGTACAATACTGTACACAATTCTTCCACTGATTCCGGTTGCGGGCCATGTCTTCAAGAGTGCTAAGCCATTGGTACTCCTCATCTTTGGGTCCCCCTCCTGGAAGACGTACGGATCCAACAGCGGCTAGACATGACGTCAGCGATTTCATGTGCTGCCGCCAAGTGGAAGGCTGACCACCACGCGGTCGCATCCAGCCAGGTCCTTGACGAGCGAATAGAGCGCGACGCGGTAGACGCTCAGGTGCCATGCGTAGGACGTGACCGAGCCATCTTAACTGGCGCAAAAAAACCAGGTTGTTAAAGGGAATACTCGCATTCCCCAAGATGCGACGTCGAACGTCATCACTATTAATTCGATGTTGCCACCAAACACGAGCGATCCTCTTTAAGCAACCGTTATCGAACGCAGAAAGATGACGCATGTCTTCCACGCGAATCGGCCAAGACTCGCACCCATACAACAATACTGAGCGAACTGATGCACTGTAAACGCGGCCCTTTAGTGAGAATGAGACGTCGCGACGACACCACAAGTGCCTCAGATTGGCAAATGCTGATCGAGCTTTAGCGATACGAAGAGAAACTTCTTTGTTGATAGTGCCGTCAGCAGGAACACAGCTCCCAAGGCAGACGAAACTATCTATCCTTGAGCAGTACTTTACACTTCGATGGGGCGAATCTCATGCCATACTTAGATGCTTCAACCACCAAACGATCCAGAATGAGTTGCAGACCCTGAGGATCATCACCAAGTAAGGCGATATCATCCGCATACTCTAAGTCGGTAGCGCGGTCACCCGGTAGAAGCTCTAGCCCAAAATGTTGGAAACCTTCTAGAGCATTCGACAGAACGTCTTCGATTGCGAAGTTGAAGAGGAATGGGGACATAGGGCAGCCCTGTCGCACACCGCTATTGACAGTGAATTGCGAGGAAAGCTTGCCATAGACCCTCACTCTGCCGGATGTATGAAGGTAAAGTGCACGTAAGATGATGGTATATTTCTCTGGCACCCCGTTCTTTAGCAAGCAACGCTATAAAACAGGTCGATCAACGGAGTCAAAAGCGGCATGTATGTCTAGGAATGCAACGACAGTGGGCCTGTGATAAATGTGGCGATGTTCGAGGAGCTGGCGAAGCGTGAAGATTTGATCCACGCATCCGCGGCCAGGACGGAAACCAGCTTGTTCTTCACGGTAGTATGATTCATGTATTGGGGATAGCCTGCGAAGCAGAATGGATGCCAATAGTTTAGAGGCAACCGAAATAAGACGAATCCCGCGATCATTTGAAAATCGGGACAATAACTGATTCGCTCCAAGAGGAAGGCACTTTCTCTTCATGCCAAATTTTTGCGAACAGCGCGGTCAGCTGGTTAACGATCGCCACACCGCCGTACTTGAATAGCTCCGGAAGAAGTCCGTCTAAGCCGGCAGCCTTGAAACGCTTCAAGCGTCGAATTTCGAGGCAGACTTCCGCTTCGCTGGGTGGATTCAGTGGGACGAGCCAGGGTGGACAACAACGTGTACTGCATGTACTGGTGGATGGTGGAGGCCAGTTGAACTGCAAGTGAAAGTGCTCGGCCCAGCGGTCCATAAGCCTCTGTTAGTTGGTGATCGGAGACTCATCCACCTCACAAATGACCTTACTACACCAGGCTTCCTGAGGCCAGTGTACCGAATGAGTTGGAAGAACCTGCGAGTGTTGCCAGAGAAGGCAGCGGTCTCCATCTCTAAAGCACGCTCAGACCACCATGTCTCGCGATCCTTGCGTAGGCTTTGCTTGAGCAGCCGGTTGGTAGAACGGCGCCGCTCGTTGCAATCTGATTCCGCGGGGATATCTTTGCGGCGTTCGAACAGCTCCAGAGAACGAGCAGAGATCCAAGCCTACAATAGGGAGCCGAGTTAGGCCGCAACATGGCTATCCGGAAATGGTCATCGCCTTTTGTATACAAGTCCAGTGTTGTTCCACTTCTTGCGGTGGATTGCAACTGAGTGCATATACCACTGAAGACTGATAGCTCGCCTGGACAGAGGAATCAGTTAATCTGTGTACATCAATCTTGCGGTGCTTCGTGTTTCGGGATCCTCCAAAACACAGATTTGCGCGCAGACCAGAGCATGATCTGAGTCAACGAAGGTGGACCAAAAGGACCTGCAGTCCAGTACGCTGCCGCGCCATCTGAAGCAACTTGCAATGTGATCAATTTGAGACCACGGTTGTGTTGAAGAAGGGGGACGCCACGTTGTGGAACGCTTCTTCGTACGCCTGAAGTTAGTGCTCGAAAGAAACAGACGGTTGTCCACGCACAATGTGAGAAGTCTCTCTCCGTTATCAAAGCGGTTCTCATCGAGCGCGTGATGACCACCAAGGTGGCGTTCGTATGGTAACAGGCGGCCAACCCGTGCATTAAAATGGGCGTGTGATGAAGTCGCGTGAAAATGACCGGCAGAAACAGTAGCTGAGGAGCAAGTTGTAATACAGTCCAGAGTTTTGCGAGAGGGCGTGATACTACTCGGTTGCCCAAGCCGAAGTAGGGAGTTGACTCAGGGGACTCCACCCCGAGCCTTTGGCTAAATAACCTGCCCGTAAGGCAGCGGGGCGAATTCAGGGAATCGCGCCCATTGGGAGGCGTTGACTGAATGATCAGTTCATGCGCTTTTGTTTGGTAGATTACCAGCCAGGGGCCCAATACTCTCCATGAAGTCAGCACAATTGCTGAAATACAATGCCCCACGGAGGTGGAACATTGTCGCCGAACACTTTGCTGGAACGGGGTACACCCGAACCACCCAGCCGGCACCAAGAGGAGGTAGTTCGGCAAGCCAGCGGAATTTGACGAAGTGCCAGTCGCCACATTGCCAGCATGCGGATGGTAGTCTGTTTGACTTCGATGAGCTTTAGACCGTCACTGTACTCCCGCGTCGACTTGCTACCGCCAACACATCCACGGGACATGGACTGTGGACTTTGGCAATCATGTTCGTGTCGTGCTTCAAGTTGATTAAACTCTGGCATTCGGAAGTGATAGACATGAGGTTGATGGACGAGTCCTGCTCAATTGTATTAAGCATCCTCATGCGTATTTCGGCATCCTCGGGCGCTTGGAGACCACAAACGAAAAGTAAGGTCTTGAACTGGTCATCTGACATTTCTTTAAGCCTGAAACGCTCGCAATGACGATTGACGGTACTGGCGTAAGTTGCGAAATCGGCTAGCGCGCACTTAATGAGATTCATGCAGCTGTATCGGACGCTGAATAAGGAAGACTGTTCACCAAAAATGTCATTTAGCAGAGATACAATTTGGTGAAAAGTAAAATCCTTGGGGCATTTTAGCAAAATGAAATTGAGAAACATGGCATGCTCCTTGGTTCCCACTTTCCGTAAAATCAGTCTGCACTTCCATCCGTCGTCAGCATCAGTGAATTGAGACCGGAAAACGTCTTCGCATCTACTGAACCAAGATTTGAAGGTTAGGCCGGCATCCAGGTCATAGTGAAACTCACAAATGCTGTTCATAATTGTATCGGCTGATGACTGCTGCTTTGCATTGGTTGCCTTGATTGAACCACAAAACGTTGAAGGATATTTTCGAGCAATCGTGTTTGGCTTTCTGCAAATTGCTTCTGTTGAGGTTGAAGTATTGCGGCAAGTTGCTCCACTGAAAAGGACACATCCAAAGTCATAGCCAATCAAACCGTTACCTCTGTCGCTAGTTGTTAAACAAGACGGAAACAGATAAACAGAGCCGTGTAATAAGATGGTTATTTGCGTAAGTCAGTCCCAGAATATACCGCAACCAGACCTGCGAGGCACTCGAGGTCACATGAACACAGAAAGCAAATTATCAATCAATAATTACGGCAGACGGAAGCACGCGTTTAGCGTTCAGTCATGCATATCATTTGGGTTCACTGACACATTCGTTAGGTGTCCTTCCTAAGAGTTCTGTGTGCATTTGACTTTGATCTGGGTGAAATTCTGTTTTTCCAAGCAAGTTACAAGATTCGGTTTGAATCAGTGACGCCAACTTGACTTGGTGCTGACAGTAAAATTTTCCTCGGAGTAGGCCGTTCGAGACCTAAGACTTCCCCCTTGTTGAAATAGTTTGACCGGTATGTCTAGGTCTGAGCGCCCTGGCAGTATCTCAGCCCACATACAACCATGACATTTTCTTCAAACATAAACTTCATCCTGCATCAGTCGTCGCGCAGATTATCAAGGGTGGCCTTATCTGCTGCATACAGCAGGGCGAATAAGCGAAAACATGCTACTGCTGGTGTCTCCCTTCTTTCTTTTCTAACTTTTTCCCTTACTCCCATCCCGACCACCATTACTAACCTCCCTTCCATAATTCCCAGCTTAATTGACAGCAACTGAAGTGCCACTGGAGTAGAACCATCTGCAGCCACCTCGCGATTCGCACCGGACGCCTATCGGCAAAAGCCCCTTATAAGGCCACGCTATCCCGTTTCCATGGCGACATTCAATGTTCGCACTCTAAGACAAACAGGTCAACAGACTGCACTCGCACGCACCTTGGACACACTGGGTATTGATGTGTGTTGTGTGTCCGAAACTAGGATCAATGACCCTAACGGGGTTGTTGAATCAACTGCACCCGGTTTATCTTCTCGTTGTTGGTTGCACGTATCCGGAGACGCTAATGAAGCACTCACGGGTCAAGCTGATGTAGGTTTCATTCTAAGCTCCAAGGCTGAGCTATCGTTGGTCGATTGGATTCCGGTGAACAGCCGTTTATGTGCAGCCCGTTTGATGACATAAGTTAAGGTGGATTCACGAAGCAATACCAAACGCTGTTTGTTTGTTATTTCCATTTATGCTTCCACCGTCTGCAGTTCTAATGCTGTCAAGGACACATTCTATCACGAACTGGACGCGCTACTGCACAGTGCTACTAGTTCAGACATTATAGCACTTGCAGGGGACATGAACGCACAAGTAGGGCGTCTGAGCTCTTCAGAAGCTCAGCTGGGTGGTAATTATGGGCTTAACTCCGAACGGACTGACAACAGTGAGCGGCTGCTGCAACAGTGTGCGGAGCACCAGTTGTTTTTTAGTAGCACTGCTTTTAGACACAGTGGGCACCGAAGTGCTACTTGGTGTCCTCCTGTAGCTGGCCAGCGATGGACCCAAACTGACCACATAGATATACGCTACAGATGGCGTGGTTCCATTCTGGATTGCCGGTCGTACTGGAGTATCTGTGTCGACTCTGATCATGCCTTGGTACGCTGTCGTTTCTCCATGAACTTTACCGGGAGGCGCACCAAGCGTCTCCTCCAATTGGCAACCGAAAAGTTGTCTCAGCCCTCTGTCAGGCAAGCCTATGAAGACGCACTGCGTACCGAACTTTCGCTGTCTTGTCCTAATGACACAGCTCCAGTGGAATAGGAGCTCGGCCGCCATGCACGACGCACGAGCATCTGTTTGTGGCACTATCCATCGTCACCGCACCAGTCACTGGATATCCGAGAGGTCCGTGAACCTGTTGGAATCTAGAAGACACCTCCCGGCTGGTTCTGAACACAATGTGACCAGACGGGCTATTAGGCGTGAACTAAAGCGGAGCCTACGTGCTGACAAGGAAGCTTGGTGGACCAGTCGGGCTCAAGAAATGGAGGAGGCAGGAGCAGTAGGCAATTACCGCCAGCTCTTCCAGCTGATCCGCACCACTGGTCCCAGAAAACCAGGCGTCAGTGAGACAATCAGAGACAGCGCGGTTGCACTGATACAAAATAAGGAGCGCCGTATCGCTCGTTGGGCGGAACACTTTCAAGATCAGTTCAACTGACCCCCTGCTCCCGGACCTCTTTCTACTCAGGTGATGCAGGACGAGCCATGGACGGTTAGTTTACAGCCTCCGTCGGAGATCGAGGTCCGAAACGCGATCACAGCCCACAATCGTTTTCGTGCCGCTGGCCTGGATTCCCTCCCACCTGCACTATTTAAGGATGGAGGTGAGGTCGTCTGCAAAGCACTGACCCCCTATTCAAACGTATCTGGAAGGAAGAGTGTCCCGGCTAACTGAAGTGAATCGATTATAGTGGCAATATACAAGAAGGACAGTCGCACAGACTGTTCTAACCACAGGGGTATTAGCCTAACGCTAGTTGTGACAAAATTACTGGCCTCGATTATCGTTCGCCGCCTCACTGCGGGACGGGAATTTCGGATTAGGGAAGAGCATGCAGGTTTCCGCCCATGACGTGGCTGTATAGACCATACATTCACTTTGCGGCAGATGCTAGAGCAGCGCCACGCATACCGCAGAACAACAGTAGCTGTGTTCCTCGATTTCAAGTGCGTTCGATTCAGTCGATCGATCGATTCTGTTCGATATAGCTACGCGGAAACGTGTCCCCACGAAATATGTGAACATCCTACGTGCTCTATACTCGAACACTTCAGGCCGCGTCAGGGTCAACGGTGGCATATCGGATAACTTTCCGACTACAAGTGGCGTTCGTCAGGATTGTCCGATTTCCCCATTTCTGTTCAATCTCGTCGTGGATTTTATCATGGAGTGTTGCCCTGAGGAATCTCACGATGTAGGCGTTGAAGTGCTGCCTGGTGAAAGATTAGTTGATCTTGACTATACGGACGATATCGTCTCGCTTTTTGACGATGTTGCGGCGGCATACTCCACCCTGAATATCCTGGCTAGAATGGTCCCATCATTTGGTATGTGCTTCGCATCTTCAAAGTGCAAAGGGTTGCTACAGGACCGCCAGCCACTTGATGACCCCTTGACCCTTGCTAACGAGGAACTCGAGGTGGTTGACCAATTCACTTATCTTGGCAGCTGCATCAGCAATGATGGGCGCATAGAAACTGACATCAGCTTACGCATTGCAAAGGCCAGTTGCCTTCTTGAACCTGCGGCATTTTTGGCGACAGAAGGGAATTTCCCTCCGTCTGAAAGGCCGTGTATACAAGGCCACAGTGAGGGCCGTTCTGCTCTATGGTAGTGAGACTTGGCCCCTTCGGTCTATAGATCTAAAGCGCCTTCAAGTCTTTGATCATTGTTGTCTGCGAAGCATTGCTGGTGTCGGATGGCACCAGCGTGTCCGCAACGATGATGTGCGTAGGCGAGTACTAGGTAGTGATAATCATGTTAGCTCCCTAGAACAACAGATAGCACTGCATAGGTTGCGTCGGCTCGGACACGCGCTACGTATGCCTGGTCACCGCTTACCTAGGAGGGCCTTGTTTAGTCTGCCAGGTGTAGGGTGGCGCAAGGCTCGAGGTGGACAGAACTTAACTTGGCAGCAGGAAATGAAGTCACTGACGACCAAACTTGCTGCTGTTGGTCCGTCTCGCCTTCCGGGCTGGAGTCCACGTGACTCGCCTTTTGCTTGGCTCGAGACTTTACAGGACATGGCTCGCAACTGACACCAGTGGCGCGTCTGCTGCGGTCTGCTAATCGGATTGCCTGTTTAAAGTGTGTTTGGTGCTGAGTTATCTGCGGGGTAATGGCTGATTATGACGCGTGGCAGTGAAAGCCGCAAGGAAGCTGCCTCGCCGATGCCGCCTTATCTTTGCACAATAGCCAGCTGTTTGTGACGGGATGTTGTCTACACAAGGGATAGGCGCCTTGACCCTGAATGTTTCCTTCGGGGATTAAGGTTTTCAGATAATTCCCCCTTCTCTCCCTCTTATTCTTTATTTCATAGGTCCTCATGGTTGTGTGCCAGCGAAGCATCAGTTCAAATGACTGATGTACTGCTGTTGATGATGTTGATGACGTTATGCGCATAGGTCTTCCGCCAAGGGTCGACCTGCAAGGGTTGCACGCATCCTTTTCTCCGTTTTCGCCTTAGTTGGAAAAATGGGAAATTTCGGTGAACCGAATTTATCGAATCGCCAGGAGAATGCCATAGGAGGAGAAGAGCGGTTGACTAGTATGGTAGTAGAACACAACGGATGTTGAACCGTTACCTAAGCTGCAGTACAAAGGTTTCCATCTGTAATCTAACTTACCGCTACTTGCTTCCGATCCACGACTGACTCCCACCTCATTAATCCTCTGGTTCTAATTGGACTACCATGAAAACTAGGAGCGCTTTCTGACCGCAATAATCAGCACATCTAAACAGAAAGTTTTCACTGGATGATAGGGTTTTGTACTGATTCGCACGGAAGCCGGTGCAAAGTTTGTGATACCAGCGAGAGGACGCAAGGGGTTCATTCACCTCCGTGGTTAGCGAGAGAAACATGTCTAAGTGGAAAACAGCAGAATTTAACAAAAAGTATACAATCGTGAAACCAGTTTAATCGATCTAAGATTCAGATTCAGATGAATGGAGCGATGGGAAAATCCCTTGAGTGTTCCTTCTCGAGCGGATCGTTGAGGCAGAAAATGATAAGGTGCTAGGTCTTGATCGGTCTAAAACGAAACACCCGAACCACACCATGGTCAATCGATTACTGCCCACGTCCCCTGCACTATAAGTCCCCGCTGTGTGAGTCACGTGAAATAAGGAAGGCGTAGAAAGAACATGGAAGATAAAGAGGAAGGAAAGTCATTTGAGTGGAGGGTAACACTAGAGTGAGGAAAATGACAGAATATGAACTCAAAAGTTGGAAAATTGATATGATCTGGAGAAAGGAAAGGTTCC
>OX104067.1:4279248-4326749 GCA_944474145.2 Dicrocoelium dendriticum | reverse complement strand
ATGTCCATCAAAGCACTTCCGATTCTTACACTGCAATCAAACGCCCGTTTAAGAGATACAACCAAGGTTTACCAACCTGAAAACTCTGGCGGAGGTTTAATTTGAAGTTGCAGTGCTCGTACATCTGCCATATTGTGCTAAATGAAAACGGATGCGTACTGCTGCAATGACGCAACCTGTAAAATAACAATATCGTGCTAACCAACCTGACGTACCGCTTTCCATGCGTTACATCACGTTTGGAATGCACGCATCGGAGTTGCAAATACCATGATGGCAAAACGTCCTCAAACTTCTTCCACGATTGTTTCCCATGCTACTTCCCAGTCAACTTCCCGCATCAGAAATAAGTAAAGGCCGTCGCAAAGTAAAAGTTAAGAACCGCCGTTACAAACTCCTCCCAGCTTTTGTAACGGTCGCTCATCATGCGGTAAGAAACAGCAGTGTCACCCAACATGGCGCAAGCTAACCAAATGCAGTTCGTCGCATTAAGTTCATTACAACCAATGTGCAACTTGACAGTAAAGTAGGTACATCCAATCCAACTTTCATCTGGTAGTTATACAGTAGGCAACGCATGTGAATATGTTTCAACTCTAATTACGCCAGCAACAACATTTTGGCTGACGTACTTACGCGCAACACCCACGGACTGCAACTCCCACACAGTAGATCAGCATCAAGCTATTACGATCACAATGATGTAGATGAAAAATACACACATGAAGGCTTCAAGAAATCAAATATCTACTATCAAAGCATACGTTTCTGGCTAATTGGTATGAAACTATGGAAGCAGGTGTATCGCCCATTCCAAGTCCCGTTTACTGCCTTATTAATTTGGACTTCTAGAAAAACCAAGGTTTCGTGATTTTCTAGTTTGTGAGTAAACATTGTGTTGTGCGCAGATTTCTAGTGGGCAGGCGGATGTTCAGTACACACGTCATCATCCTCAACACAATGGATGAAATATACACCTCGCCTATAATAAACCAAACTGTTGATCGGCTCCTTTAACTAGTTGCTTTCGAAGCTCCTCATAAACATGTCCGCGAGTACCGGGCATACCGGGGAATCCATGGTCATCCTATCTGTTTGTCGGTACTACGATCCATTAACCTGAAACTGGATGCTTATCGTGCATGTCAGCAACAGTTGCCTTAAGCGAACCGGTGGGATACCGAGGTTGAGGTTATGCAACTGGATGAACCGACTTAGACAGTCTACAGTCTCTTCCGTGGAAGACTGGTGAAAAGAGACACCACGGTTAATCAAAAAATTTTCCACCCAGTTAGTTCAAGCTGTCTCACTGAGTCGGGAAAATCAAAAGGGCCTTGAGACTGTGCCTGTCTACTGATTTTTGGAAGGGTTCCTGCAGTCTGACAAGATACTTGGCGGTCGAAGGTTACGGTGACTTACACGTACCTAATATTCGTCAGTTGTAGCCCTAACGTATGCACCTTGGGCAAGGCGTACAGCTTTAGGATCACTGCTCCAGTCTGTCTTTTTGTAGTTGTATACATCAGGGTCGATGATAGCTTTTTGCTTTAAGCAACTCCTGTGTCTTGTCATTTTTTTAGCTACTCACTCATTGTAAACCGCAGCTTTATGGCTTTCGACCTACATACTGCGTAAATATCGTCCGGCTTTTACTATTACGTCACTGAAGTTGACACTGCTTTGACAGCCATTTATCAGTAATTGGAATAACCCTTGTCTAAAGGTATTTCTGGACACATTTTAAAGTAAAAGAAAGCGCACTTACAGACATCTTTAAAATCCATTGCCTGCGACAAATAACAGCTGTATTACTTTAGCTTCTATGCAGTGTAGAGCGGATGCAGATGTGATTGTCCGACGCCTTCCTGTCTGCCAAGGAAATTCAGGAAACCGTAAGATGACACCTATGTGACCGGTTCCGTCAATGGAGGCGAGTTCTACCACACAAACCAGGGATAAAGCACTATAACCCTAACGAAAGCAACGGTGTGTGTTCTCGAAAGGATATTCGCTTCCAGCTCTTTGCTCCATTTCAATTACGACTGCACGGCAAAGTACCAACCTACACACGTACGTCAAAGTCTGTTCACTAAACGGTACGTTCTTTATACGCGGTAAAGAATCTGCGCAGCAAGTTTACTTGAACGCTTTAACTTCGATAATCCAAGCAAGTGGATATAGCGAAAGCACTTCAGATATAGCTTTACACCGCACGCCAGCAAATGGTGCGACGTCGTACTGCAGAGAATCCGCTGTTCATCTACTAAGTATTAAATGGCTAGCTAGACGAACAACCTCTTCGTTTTGCCAGCTGTCCTTTTCGGGTATAAATCGTTCCAGCAAATCGTTCGGCGGCCGTGTCGCAGGGCGTTATGTGTTTTTACCTGGGAAGTCTCCCCCCATAAAATGCCACAAATATCGGTTTAAAAGCACTGTGCCGTTGTGGTTGTGGCTGGTCACAGACTAAAGTCACTCCTTTGCTTACTTGGACAACAACTTTAACGTCCCAAACGTTAGGCATCTCTTTAGCATGAACGACACTAGCAAAAGTGGAGGAAATCACTTACAAGCCGTGAAAACCTGGCTGAAAATCCTCTGCATGCACACATTCCTTCTAAAGTATATCAATACAGATTACAACCACATCGTTGTAATGTACATTACTGGCTCACATTTTGTGCTCTCTGAACTTGTCTCTGCAGGTGTACCTTGTGTATTCGTGAATAAACATTTTGTTTATATAATCATTTATTGTTGAAACAAATCCGGTTCATTTCGCTTCCCAATTTAGGTTATCGAATTAGCGCAACCAACATACTAAGAAAATGTAATCATATGCACCAACGCTTTGCATTAAATAAAATTTGGCCCTTTTCTGCTTATTGCATGCACTCAACAGCTTTAAACGGACCAAGTAAATTGCTTCAGCCTCTCTCTGGTTTCCTGCATTGCGACTGTTTCAGCGCTTATGTGTGGTCTAGCGGATGAAGCTTGGGTATTCGCGCGTTCGTGAGCAATTTAGCCGAGATTATCTGCGGCCATGGTGTTTTGGTTTCGCTCTAAGGTCTTCTTTAAGCCGCGACACATCTAAGTACAGCGAAAGGTACATCCTACGTCAAGCTGTATACAAGGAAAAATTGGCACGTATACAACTGAGTGAACTACTAGGCCTCCCGAGGTAGCAAACCGAGGGTAGACATTCAGGCGTCACTGTTCTCGCGTTCCACTTTAGTTGATGCGCCAACTCCATAGAAACCTTCCTCGTACTGACTGGAGCTAAGGCACAGCGTTGTTTCGAGCCAGCACTGAAAATAGGCTGTGCAACCTCTGTGCCGCAGTCGTGACACCGTTCTCTGTGGGCTTTTCCTTGCGACAATTAACAGCTCTTGTGTGGAGGCCTAAAACATTGCGAAGCACTATTCCACAACGGACTCTGACAGCTACAGTGGAAGCTGCAAGGGCACGTCGTACTCAAGGTTTAAGGCTCCAGCACTCGCTTGAAAACCTACGTCGTCTGGAAACCGACCGCATGCTTCGTTACGTCGTTCCAACCTTTGACTACGCGAATTAATAGAGCAAGAGCAGAACGAACTCGGTGTCTTCTGGACTTAAAAACTTTTTAGTTGTGGCCTCGACTTAAACTGTTTGCATTAATTGAAAGTACGCCTGCAGCTACGTCCGCGATACGCCTATAAGAAATCAGATCACTACCACGTCAACGATTATTCTGGGTGAACAGGTTCATCCGCCGAATTCTCATGGGATAAGGCAAGTCCCGTAACTCCAAGGTATATACCAATTTCCGTCGTCGGATCTTCTCAATTATGCTACATTCGAACGTGGTAAGAGGGTAGGCGGCAGATAAACCGTATTCGTAAGTGGGGCGCAAGTGGATTGTACAAAAGCGTCTGAAGGTGTCCGGAGTCAAACTCGAAAAGGCTCTTCGTATAGCATTGGATGGCCTGACAGCATCAGCAACTCTACGTTAAGTATCAAGCGTAGACCATAGATAAGACGAGACCAACATGCCGAGGTCTTCTTATAAAACAAAGTTTCGAAGCAGCGCCCCACCGAGGTTGTCCTTCCCAAACGGCTCAGGAGCACCAATGGGGTGGACCGAGCATTTATCAAAATTTATGGACTATTGCCACTTGACTGACCACTTATGTAACGTACCAGGTGTAGTCTGGAATCTCTCCGCATCGTCAAGGCAGGATGCCTCCATCCACAGCTTCAGGTCGTCAGCGTAAATCAAGCAATGCTGCTGAGGTTCCGACAGACAATCACTGACACAGATTTTGAAAAGTTCTTCGCCAATAATCGATTCCTGCAGGACAATGTTAGTCATGAGTCCAGGAGCGGAGAAAGTCTCCTTCACGTTGACTCGCATTTTCTTGTCAGCCAATTAATCGGTGGGCCAAGAGTGAACGTATCCAGAAACACGGATTGCTCGCAGTTAATTTGGCAGTCTTTCATGAGTACCTTTACCAGCGCATTGCTGCAGTCGACAAGAAGAACCTCCAGGCATTTCCCAGCATCTAATGCTTTTGCCAATCTCTTCTGTGCAACAAGCTGATTTGAAAACATGAGCGCGTCCACCGTAAACCATGCGGCACACGATTGATGAGATTTAGGTTCTCGAAGTAGAGATGCAGTGCTTGCTTGAGCATCCTCACCGGTATCTTACGTCGACTGCGAGTAACCGGCAACAGAAGCGGTTTGTACGATGTATCACCAGCTTGGCGTACCGTTCGAAACAACCTAAGTCATTGTTCTAGGACGTGATGGGTTTTCGCCGGGCAAGCGTTTTCCCTGTAAAAGGTCACAAACGTCCAATTAACAATTCTACGACTTGGCGGACTTGAAGAGCCAATTAATAAAGTCACAGCTAAACATTGCACACTGACGCAGTCATCAAATACCTACATGCAACCTATGCAATCGATTTTGCTATGGAGAATGCTTCGATGAAGCACCGAACCTTCTGAGCATTTAACGGACAACGGTGGCACCGAAATATTTATTTGGCTCCTGTGCTCATGGAATACTGCACGGCGAAAGCACGCTGAACTTGAATATTGACACAAAATTTATGAATGGTTTTTCCGCGACCCAGCGCCATTATGTTTCTGTGTGCGACTATTTTTTGACAAATGCGCACTTTTACAAACTACGAATATTTCGGCTATAAATTTTATTGAAACGATAGGTTTTACTATTCCAAAGCAGCTATGCTTTTGTGCATATTTGCTTGCGCCTTCACCAGGGTGCCTTGTTGTACCGAGAATATGCTATTTAGTTTTTCATTTATTTAACATTAACGTTAAGCAAATGGGTCGATAATTGGAATGATTTTGATGATGCTCTCTTTTGTGGCTAGGCATAACAATCCATACTTTTCAAGCAATCGGGAGCCGTGCAGTTGCAAGGGACTATCGAAATACCCGGCAAACAAGTGCCGCAATGTAATTGGCCACAGTCTTGAGGAGCGCAAATATCATTCATCAGAACCCTGTGAGGAGTTCAGATCTTATTCAGGAATGTCATTTTCAACAACACAAGCGCTGATTTCTACAGGCTGCAACAGAGTGGCTTATCGACACCGTGTCACTATGCAAAGGCGTCTCCAACTAGTACCCAGATGAGTATTACATGGCCAGGAGACAGACGTTTGTGGCATCTTCCTCAAGTAAACTTACATGAGCAGGGTAATAGTGCCACTGCCTACTCTCATACTTCTCTTCCGGTAAGAGCATGGTGTCTTGGGAGCTGTCTTGGACTTCAGTGCCATACTTAGTTCGCACACACGCCGTCACTCTCGTATTTTCAAGTTGCATATAGTCCTGGCCTCTTTATAATTCAAATAGCCAGACTCCAATTGCGTGAGCTTGTATCGGTCCAACGATTTCCGTCGTTTGTTCTGTAAGCCCCTCGGTATTTGTTCAATCCATAGAGTACCTATGACAAATGGTCTGCTTTTGTAGGCAGGAGCTACTCGCCTAACGGGAAAAATACTATTTGATTATAGGTGGCTTCGCTTGTCGTTCAGTTCCATTGGCTCGGGCAAACTCCAGTTCACAGTGTTGGCAGCGGTTCGTAAGCTTTGGCAATCGGCACATCAAATTTCTGCGGTAGCGGGCTTGTTTGTTGAAAGTGAGGCGTAGAAAACAGTGGAAAGAAACCACACGGTGATTCCTTTTACAAATAGGTTGAAGAACGGCTAGGCCAGTGACATCTGATAGTGCCGGAGAGAGTACATGTTCAAGAACATAAAGTGCTTGTCCAGCCATTATACGAGTACGCGTCGTGACGGAAAAAGCGGAAACATGGATAACCGCCCCGCCTGGATCAAGGCATTTGGGTGTTTGGATTCCGTCAAAAGCGTTACCTTCGGACCAAAAGCGGTGATATAGTTCGCTTCGCTGCAAGTGGACATACCTCGCCTGCTGCGATATCGCCCCGGACTTTACGAATGACTCCAGCTGACCACCTCCTCGACTATCAGTCCCCTTCGCCCCCTGTGTCGAAATGTTCTTAATGATAGGCTTATTTGGAAAGGCTTGCCTCTGCTCAGCCTGCAGTTCACTCCTAGTTATAAAGACAAACGCGCTGCAGTGAACTCACCTTTCTGACTCCGCCACCCCTTCTGTTAAACCAAGTCATGTTCCCACATGTTCGTTATCGCGGCCTCTTTTAGCGCATGTAACGTGCGCTACATGTCTGGTATTAGAATAGTCGTCCAACCAGAGGCAGTGGGTAGAAAAACAAGCATTGCATTAGAAAAACGGTTTACTTAACAGCAGAAGAGTTAGCTAAGGCTAAAAACAGGGCACTAGGAAGAACTAGCTAGAGATTATGTAGCTAGCGTCGAGTGCATGGGCGGGCCATTGTTGCAGTCCGTGCCGTGCACCTTACATTGTATTTAAGAGTCAAACAAGCAGGAAGAAACTTTTGGCAGCAAAGCGCTTAATTCCTTACTACAAAGATATCTTTTAGCTTAGTATATCTCAACATAATTTTCACCATCATACGGGGAATATCTAGGTCACTACACAGTCCCCTCCTGGAAGGGAACCTGTGGGCAACCCTACGATGTACGTGACGACAGTCCTTCCCGGGACAGCCTACTGCGAGACCAGGTAACGAAACCAGATGCTACTGCTGAGGGAGAACCGGGACGTCGGATCCTAGCGAGCTCCCACCTGTCCCTGCTAACCGCGCCAAAACACAAAATATAGGAAAGTTCGTGAACGTCCAATGCTCACATCCGCTTCAACCTGTCCGGTTCAAGAATGGGAAGAAAACAAAGGCTGTGACAGCGGTAGCGTGAGTAAAAGCAACCATGGCACTTACCGGATAAGGTAGGGGCAACCGAAGCACAACCCTAGGTTTGTGTTTTTAGTTCGTTCAAGTTCAGTAGGAATAGGTACGATAGGATAATCCCGTAAAAGCTTTCTTCCTTTGCTTATCGCTGGATCAGGACTTGCTAGGTCTGCTTAAGAGGTTAAAAAGCCTTAGACAAATTCCACATCACACCCTGTTAAAATGAAATATTTTTTCCATTTTTACGTTTTTAAAAGCTGTTGCGTGCTTTTGGATGTTTGAAAAGCTTTGTTGGTTATTTGCGATTTTATAAGCTTTATCCGTCATTTGGGCCTTTGTACGGTATTGGCCAAAGACTGAAAGAAAGTGGGAAACGCAAATTAGAAGAAAAGCTGACCTAATAACCTAAATAGCAAATGAGCTCGCCTAATGGAACTACTCGACTTTTGACCTTCGGTCGGTGGCAATATCAACCTAGACATTTTGTCGGCTTGAAAAGTCAGAGGAACGGCTAACGACGAGTCCGTCGATTCAGAGAAAATAGGTAGGGGTAAGTTTGCAACGGCAGATAGGAAGTGTTCCTTAGAGCCAATGGCGTCGGAGGCAGGTGTTTCTTCTAGCCCAAGCTGCAACCAGTCATCAGGAGATGAAGGACACGGGTCTTCGCCGGTTCAATGTGAGCGACCTTGAGACTACCAGTCGTAAGTTTTCGTTTAACAAGGTCAATAATACAGGCGCTGTCCTTTTGTTGCAAAACTTGGAGAAGACCTACGTAAGCTCGCCCAAGTGGTTTGCGTAGACCATTAACACGGAGGAAAACAAACGGACAATGTCATATTCTTGTAAGAACCTAGGATAATTGTCGCACTTCTCCCACGCCGGTAAACTTCAGTTGGTGCATGCTCATAGCTGTATGTCGAGGGTACTTTGAATCGTGACGGGAGCCTCGGAGACGAAGTCACTAGCTAAACGTAAATTTTGTCCATTTACTAATTCGGCGCTAGACTTAGGTAGATCGAACTTCAAGACTGATCGGATGCCAAGGGTGACACCAGACAAGCCGACAGTCCAACTCAGCTCATTGGCGGCGCTATGTGAAGCTATCGACTGTTGGCGGAAATGTTCCACTACGCCGTTTGCCTGTGCATGATTGGCGGTAGTATGAATTCGTCGGTATCCCCTAACTTTAAGACTATCGTTAAAATGCGAAGCTTCGAATTACGTACCGCGGTCGCAATTCACGGCGGCTGGACAACCGTGCAAAGCGATCGAGCGCGTGCGCCGGTTTTCACAGGAACATCGGGAACGCATAATGATTCAGGCCAAAAGATGGAATGGTCGCTCATGTTCAACATGCAGACCGTTCCTTTAGACAGTGCCAAAGTCCAACTATATCAAGGTGGACATGGACAATACCAAGTGAAACTGGCGGAAAGCAATCATGCCGAGCGTACACTGGCCGCAGTATCTTGGTTTGCTTGCATGAGAAACAGCTGCGTGCCCAGCGGTAAAGATCGCGTTGCATTCCGGGCCAAACGTAGCTATTGGCGATGCGTCTAACAGTGGAATTAATGTCTGTTTGGGCAATGTTATAATGCTTACCAAAGCGGCGTCGAAAAGATTCTGGAACCACAGGTCGTGGTCGTTTGATGGAATTGCCGCATAAGCACGCGTCAGTACATGACCGCATAGGACGTGGAGTTATCTTGTGTGAGCAATCACGGGGTTCTGACAAACTCTTATCGGTTGATTAGGCAGTGGCCGTGGCAGACAGATCGAGTACATGTCCGGTAGGACTGGTTGTAGATATTCTAGACAGAGCGTCAGCGACGCCCTTTTGTTGGCCAGAAATCTGTCGAATACCGGTAGAAAATTGGCAACGAAATCCAGCTGACGAACTTCAAGCAAGGGTGTCGAGCTGCCTGATTTCGAAACGCAAGCCTTAACGGCCTATAGTCTATACAGATGACGAAGTGGTTGCTCTCGAGGATACCTTAGAAATGCCGGATGGCACAGTAAACTGTTAACAATTCTCAGTTGAAGGTTCTGTACTCTATTTCTGCCAGCTGAAAGCGACTCGAATAAAAAGCCAGTGGTTTCCAGCATCGTTTAATGTATTGTTGCATGGCCGCACAGGTGGCGAAGTCAGGCGTTGATAGCGATGTCAAGCTGTGCTTTAGCGTCGAAATTGAGTAGCATGTCTAAAAAGGATAACGATACTGTACTAGCGTCAAAAACTTTTATAGTAGCTGAGGTGTGCTCCACGTTTCCGATTTTGTGACCACGGTGTAAATCGGTCAGTGGGCTAAGTAAATCTGCACAACGAGGCAAGAATCATTAGTACTAAGCGATTACGCCAATGCAACGACGAATGACGAGTATCGTGTTCTGAAGTGAAAAAACCAAGGATAGCCCAAACCTTATCCTCTAATGGCCGCGTACCATTTTGCGCAATGTGATAACCAAAAAGTCTA
This sequence comes from Dicrocoelium dendriticum, assembly GCA_944474145.2. NCBI lineage: Eukaryota > Metazoa > Platyhelminthes > Trematoda > Plagiorchiida > Dicrocoeliidae > Dicrocoelium > Dicrocoelium dendriticum. Next base: position 4,316,952 of record OX104067.1, on the reverse strand, counting down.
TAGCGTTCGGTCAGAAAGGACGCTTACAATTTAAATAAATAAATAAACTATTTATGTTTGACAACGTGAGGCTCACCTTCACAGACATGCTCATGTTAACAAAACAAAGTGTGGGCAAATATGTACAAAAATGCATGTTTTATGTTACATGTGTATGTAGGTGTGTAGATGTATGTAATTGATATGCAGCTGCCACCGGCTATAGGTAATGTTACCTTCATGATGCTTCTTCAACGCAGTTGAGCTAAACCAACTTAAACTTGGTATTTTTCGTTGAATAAATTTCATTCTACTTTATTTGTTCTGTTCTGCTTACCTGGATAAGCTTCAACTAACTTCCACTCGTTGCTTACGCCAATTGTGGATATCTTCGCTAGGTTTATCCCGTTTGTAACATTTTTTAGATAACTTGTGAACCTTTAGTGCATATCACAGATACGTTGCTACCAACCTACGTTATATGCTAACTTAGAGATAGGTTAGGTCTGCATAGCCGTATGCTTTCCTAGACATATTTCATTTGATAATGTTATTTTAAGTAATTGGCTATTGTTTGATATAACCGATGTGGCTGCGCTTGAAGTGCATGTTGGCAAGGTGCCCATCTGTTTATTACCCACTACCTTGTCCACACTTGCTCCAGGAGACCGTCGGTGGTAGCTGAAGGGGACGGGGAGCATTGTCCTTGTAGCCGTGCTAGGCTCGAGGTGTGGTTCCATTCAACCAACTTGGAGCGGACTACGGTCCGGCCACCGCCTTGTGTGCGCTTCATCCCCCAACTATAGGGTGTTGGTGTTTGCCTGTGAACGATTGTGGGACGGCTCCGTTGATGAGACGTGACATCCATCCTCATATATCTCGGTCTTATTCCCTCGGGTTTAAACTGGATATGGGGTGTGTGATTGGAGCTGTGGGTGGTGCAGCGCGAGCCATCCATGGTCCCTCCGTAGGCGCAGGCGTCCTGTGCCTGACCACAGTGACAGGCAAATCCGAAACCAAATGCCGCCAACCACCTGTTTTGTATGTAGTTGTGTAGCTTGTGCTTGTAAGTGTGTTGCTCCCTTTTGTCTGAGTGATATCATCAGGAACATAAGAATAAGCGGATGCTGCACATGTATTGGACAGCGTTATTCGGATATTTACGAGTCGAGGAGTTTAGTTTGTTGCTAGTCACATCCGCCACGTCACCGTTTTGTTAGACAGATGTATGTGGCCCTTTATAGGGAGTAGGTTTGCTTGGCGAAAAACCACTAGGTCCTGGAAAACTGCCGTCGAAGTGGTTGCCTGAACGGGGTAGAACCCAACCACTTAGCTGGAAACGCGATGTGGTTGTTCTGCTAGCCAGCCGGATGGACCATAGTGTAATTGGCAGCAAGTCATTAAAAGAGTGCATGGAGGAGCTTTTAATGAACTTCCTAGCTTGTACTTTCTAAGTATACGTCTTTGTTATATGGATAGACAAAGTCTAATCCATAAGCGACGGAAGCTCTAAATCGCTGAACATTTTGTGTTGTGTTGCGCAAACTAAAGGGCCTTCGTAAACATTCAAAGAAACCGAAAGATTAATAACAGTAGTCTGCCAGGTCTTCGTCGGCGACAGGGAATTGATGGTAAGCACGCACCAGCGAAAATTTTCTGAACACACGCTTACTTCGTAGGCTAGCCCTGCTATCTTGAATGTGAGGTTTAAGCTACCGGTCGGTAATGATCGCGTTATTTACATCGCGGTAGTCGCCACATGGACACCAGCCTCCTGACTTCTTAGGATCCATGTAGGGCGACGCTGCCCACGAGCTCTTCGAGCATGTGCTCCAATTCAGCTTTGAAGATTCAAAGCATACCGAGTGTAAACCATCTGGCCTTGGCGTGGTCCATTCGCATTGATGTAAGATTTCGCGATTCCGGGTGCAGCAGCCATCGGAGTGGCAGCATGAACGAACTGTGGAGAATGGCCTAGGTGCATTTTCTCGGTGAGTGCGATCCTCGGCTGGCTAGCCGAAAACCTCCTCGTTGTGCCTGCTGAGTGATTCGGGTGTACCCCTTTCAGCAAATAGTTCGGCGGCAGTGTTTCAGGACGTAGAGGGTTTTCGCCTGGCAAGCGTTCTCCCTATAAAAAGCCACATATATCCGTTTAACAACACTGTGACGTGGCGGTTGTGACTCGCCACTAACTAAAGTCACCCATTGCTTGTCTGAACAATCGCTTCAAGTCCACAGATAGCAAGCACTGGCGACACCTTCAAACATATCCAAGCAAAACGACAGGAAACATTTACCAATCCCATAAACAAAGCTAAACACGTCTGCATGCAAACTTTCATCCATTCATATATAAACATATGCAACAATCTCATTGTTCCATTGTACATTAACTGATAGCATTTTGTACTCTTAACATGATAATGCCTGCGCAGGCGTGCCTCGCTTAGTCGAGAATATACAATTTATTTATTTATTTATTTATTAAAGCGGAACCGGTTGACTCGAGGTCAGTTAATATCCCAACGAATGCGACGTCCGTCAGGCAATTGATAAGACGGTGATGTTTTTCATCCACGTGTGGGCCAAAATGCTACTAGAAGTTGAGACCCATGTTTGGTGTGTGGACGTAGGCCACTAGAACTGTCTACTTGTAGGATCAGCGTATATTGAGGTTGCGTGAGAGCAAGCGCTGACCATACCCGCGAATAATGGCACACAATACATGAACATGGGCAAGAAATCCGCCCACATGCTCAGAATTTTTGATATCCGAGCATATGGATGCCGAAAGCCACCAGTGCAAAACAGAGCACGCCGAAATGCTCGGAAGAGCCACAAGCTGTAAGCGAGTTTATCAAGACCTAGTATTCAAAACAAAACTTAGTCAATAAGCACCTAGATCTTGAAGTCGCTAATGCTGCGCTTGGAAGCAGGACCTTAAAGCTTCACTGACAATGTTGCCTAGTCTGGCAGCGAAACGCCTGCAAAGATATTTGTTCAGTTTGGTGTGTTATGCAATAGCTGCATGCACATTCAGAGCTACGGAGATGCTCAACCATTTTATTTGATGGTTCTGTTAGCTGCGCGCAGTGAAATAGTCGCCTCTCTAATATGGTCATTGGAATCACGTAGGCCAACACTGACGCTTACGCCGGTGTCAAAGGCGTGGCGTACCCCCTACTTCAATCGGTGAAGAAGAAAAGGCAAATACAGCAGCCAGCAACCTCCGTCACCGCTATGTGCTGACAAGCCCGTTTGGCTGCGTGTTGCGCTTGTAGGGACAGTGAGGGCGACAGGGGCTGGTCTAAAGGCTAAATCGCTCATGGTACCAAAAAAAGGTTAACCTAGCGGAGGCTCGAACGTTTTCTATGACAATTATAACTACGGAAATGATTTCTGCGGCTGCATTTTAGCTTTGTTTGGTTCAATGGTCGATTGGTACGTGGTGCTACATGTGCTCTTATTTATGCTACCTCTGTACCGGCAACAGATTGAACCGAATAATTTTGTGAGTTGGATCGCCAAACACGGTTGGCAACGTCCGCGAGCAGCGAAAATGGCACGTCATTTTCATACAAGGGTTACGTATGGCACGTATCAAGCAACGAGGCCACAGCCATTTAAGAAAAGAGAGACCAACAGCGATGCTTGGGTAGAGTCTGCAGCTTGTGCAAAAGCTGAGCAGGTTTTGTTCGTCTACTTCGGTTTCTTTAAGGAGCTGCATAGCGCGAGCTCGGTCTGCTACGTCGAATCCGATTAAACCGATGGCCTTAAGGTCTCAGTAAACCTTGGGGTATTCACGAAGCTCTAAAGTCTTGTTGAGACCACCGACGACTGGTGGAAGAAGCGCACGGACAACCCAGTGAAATTTGACGCCAGCGGACCAGACGCCACGTACAGAAAAATGGATTCTAACTAAGTAAACAAGGCCTTAAGCTTTGTCTATTGGAAAGGCGAGATAGGGAGGCTTAACCGATTAACCTGGTCATTCGAATCGGAATGGATATCTTTCATAGCGAAGGGTTATCGAGCCAGCAAATTTGAACCTCACAAGTGAGCAAAATAAACGTTGGACGGAAAGAACTTACATGACGGCAAATCAAAATGTTTATTGAGGGAAACGCATATTTAGATCGCGTTATGTGCGCTACGAATGTGGCACGAGACTGGTCGGTCAACCAAATGCAATAATTAGAACACACAAAGCTTGAGCTAGGGCAATGGTTCATTGAAAGGGCAAGAGCGAAGATTTATCTCGGGAATGTGTGGCTGGCGTCAAGTGCGTGGACTGTGTCGTCCCAGTCCCCGTCGCGCGCCTCAAACGCGGATAGCGCATTAATGTTTCAAACAGACGGGGAACAATATTCCGACAGGCAAACAGCCCAATAACCTCATACATAAAAAGGCTATAACTTTAAGATAGTTCAGAATTATTACACTATCATACGGGGGAACTCCATGTTACTGCACTCGGACTCCTGCGGATCATAGCAATGTGCTTAATTCCTATTCAGCACATGGCGACGGAAAAACGTCTGCAATGTACACCAAATTCAGCACATGGTGCAAGTTTTATTCTAAAGCGCGTAGAAATACCGTTTGATATTAAGTATATTAAATAACACATAACTAAATTTTATGTTTAGATGTTAGGCATTATTGTTTGAAACAAATAGTTTAAAGGCGTTAAGTAGCACTTGCTGCTTTTATTGAGCTACTTGTGGTCATATTTAGCTCTAGCTTCGGCAATTGTACTTGCGTCTTTGCTGTTGGGACCGTCGAGTGCCCCAACGGCGGGATTTTAAATCCGGGCTGCAGTCCGTCTTGATAGCTAACGCCTGCGTTCTTCAGATATATGGGTAGTTTGGTTATCATTTTTCGGAAAGGTTATTAGCGTTCCCAAAATAACACCCAGAAGCAGAATAATTCAGCCGCGAAGGATTATTCCACGATGCAGTGAAATGTACGAAATTTAATATTTAACGGTTAACAAGTGGTTACATATGAAGCCGAATTTGTAATTATCCATAGAATGCCAAGTCATAGGTGCCGTATAATGAAAAATGTGAGAGCCAAAATACTTAGCGGTCTCAAATGCATGTTTTTGGATGCAATCTAAGTGCCCTAGATGGAACAATCGTTTGGAATGCAGGGTAAATTGAAAACCAAGGCAATGACCTAACGTTCTTAAGGAGAAAGTTTTCAGTGAATGAAAGATATCACTTGGGTATAAACTGTGAGATTGGTAAAATTTGCTTCCATCCTAACCTAGAACAAGATGCAAGAATGATGTTGGAATTCGGCGTAGCCTTGCTGAAGAGATACAAGCATAGTACAACTTTAGAGTTATAAATTTTGTATGTTAGCTTTGCGCAGAAACCGTCACAAGCTTTTCGGTATCGTTCTAGGTCTAGTCTATGTAACACCTAAACGAGTACAAAACGTGCTGCACCTATTATTTGAAACCAACCAGAAATCCGGTGCGCTAACACTACGCTAGGCCATTCCTTACCATGCGCCTTATAAGTTAACTGAAAAACCGCCTGTGTGTTGGCTATAACATCGTCCATTACCGCTTGGCTGCAGTACAATGACAACACTGACAGAATCCCATTGCTCGCTGGTGGCGCATCCGATGGTCCGGTCGCTGCTGCTCCTCAGTGCATTCAGCTAATTTCCGGTTACTAAGGTTTGGAGTCTTTATTATGCCATCGTCTCAGTTGCTTAAGTTAGGCAAAGATGATTATAGATACCATTTCACTTGTTTTGAATACATACGTGAGTCTTTTGATACGTAACACCGAACTTGGGCATTCCGCAACTTTTAGGCTGACAGTTGATGAAATATATGCATAGGTTTAATTCTCCTTGTTTTCTGTATAACATTACTATGTGTCCCGCTTAAACAATTAAGCTCTCTATACGTAAATGGTAGCGCGACTAAAGTAGCGCACTGCATACTTGAATACCTGAGGAGTGCACGTTCGCATGCTGCACGCTCACGTAAAATCATCATGCAGGGAGAAATATCCGACTTAACATTACCTCCGTTCCGAACATAGTAGACCTTTATCGCAAAGTATGGCGGCCAGCGGTGGGCACGTTTATTTTGATAACAACCACAACTAACACCTATTACGGTAACTGTGGGTTTGATACATGTGTCATTTCTTCACTAGCTGCCTTCCGTAAATCCACCGGTACCTGGATACATGCATCCTTTCTTGTAGTTCAGTCGTAGCCACCAATGGGGCTTGGAGCACAAATTGGCACACTTTTCCTCTTGTAGGCAATGGCGCACTTTTTGGTGTACTCGTCGTCATAAAATGCGCCGGGTGCTGGGTGGTAGTGAAACACGTCAATATGGGTGCACGCTCATGGTTAGCGTGGGGTGTTAAGCTTCAGTAAGGGACCAAAACGCTCACATCTGGCGGAAAAGGGCTTGCGGGCTAATGAAATCCAGGCACAGCCGGAAGTTTTATATCAATTTTGGATATCATTTTGTAGTTATCAAGTTTGTACTTAATAGAAATACACAAGTAGCAGATGCTTATAGAAGGCGGTGTCCTGTAGCTTTTCTAGTGGTGGAATCGCGGTAACCGTGCTAGCGGGTACGCGGAATTTCCGAAGGCACAAATGGGAGCAAAGTGGACTTAAGCTACTGGGTAAGTAAGTGAAGCTTTTGTTAATCGGTAAATACAGAAATGAGCTTTTATGTTAAGATAAGCATATTAAGATGGGGTTACTTAGGATTATTTGTTATGTTTACTGCACATGGGGTCCAATGGGATTTGCATTTTGCCTAACTCCTATGCGGAGTCGTGAATGTGAACCGAGAAAACTGTAGAAAACAAGGAAAATGCCTGAAACTAATATGTCACAAACGAGGTAAAAGGTTTCCACATTTAGGCAAGTGAACCTCAGCTAAGCATATATATTTACGTAACAGACTTATTACTTAATATGTATGTGTAACGGAAAGGTATTGTTGGAACATCCGTCGCGTGTAGGAATGTTGGGAAACGCTAGGTTAAGTGATATAAGCGTTATAGAAAGCCAAAAATGATGACGGTGACTAGAAAACATTTGGTGCCTTCATTCTCGCGGGGGTGAAACAAGGTTTCACGGCGTGCGTAACTACTTGATGAAATAGGTTAGCAAATATGTATATGTAAAAATGTCGGTAAAAATATGCACAGTAATTTATATATATGGCGGTATAACTACAGGTAGATCGATATTTGTAAACTTACCTTCATGACAAATGGAATTGCGCCTCCTTCAAGCTATCAATGCTTATGCCTCTAAGTAGTAAGTCATTTGAACTCTTATATGTCAGTACTGGTAATTGGTGTAATACAGTGTAATAGACCGACACGTCATTATTTCAACATAAAATGGTCACATGGGGTTTACAGTAATTCTCCGGCAATGGAACAATGTATATTTTCATTTTATTTACTTCAGTTCATGTGACCATTTAAATACGTTATTTACATATAACTAAATATATACCTTCCAGTTTGCATGGTGGTCAACCGGTATCTGTAATTGTCATCTAAAAGTATGATAACTAGAATATCTGGATTACGGATTTCATACATAAAAATTAGAGTTAGTATAAATACTTCTTCGTAAAATTTGTGGGTGCAGTATATAATAGAAGTTACGTAAAGCATAAGCAATAATAGGGCGAAGAACTAATAAAGAAGCAAATCAATTACTAGGGACATAAGTAATTTAAACTTGTATACCACATACATAGCCAGAACTATGCACACCTTTATATTGCTGCAAACTTGCAAGGACCCATAGTAAGCCCATATAACTGCCACAGATGTGGCATTATTTTCTGCACTCAATTAGACACTAATGTTGGCGGCAATTGCCCACATGAGTGGTGCATATACCAGTATTATGGGTCATATAACAGTGGTGTTACCATCGCCAATAAACATGACTAGTACTCAATAAGCATATACGTTTCTTACAGAGAAACCTTGTTATTGCCTGTAACAACACCACTGTTATCAGCTTCGCAGGCCTCCATGAACGGTAGTTGCTTAGCCGACATACGTCCAGTGATATTTGCACCAATGTCACCACTATCAAACTCACCTATTAGCTGCACCCGCGTTGTTCTTGTTAATCCCATATTGGTCCATAGCATCCGCCGCAATGACACTGGAGCTTAAAGTGATGCGACGGTGCGCGTACCTCCTTGACCAATTAAGCCAAACGGAATGGTGCCTCCAAATACCTTGAGAGCTACATGTACCAGGTTGGTCAGTGCTTAGTGGTCAGACAGACTCAGTCGCCTGGTCCTCCAGGTTGGGGGTATGAAATGGGATCGCGTCCATTAAGTAAAACTAAAGTCCTGGTAACTCCACGCTGCCTTTCGGACAGGCTATTGAGTCAAAGGCCTTAGTTGAGGACCCTAATCCTCCTCCTGCCTAGGTCTGTGCGCCCTGGCACTATCCCAGCCAACATACAATCTTGACGTTTTCTTTACACGTAAACTTCCTCCTGCATCGGCCGTAGCGCAGATTATCAAGGGTCGTCTTAACTGCTGCGTACAGCAGGGCGAACAATCAAATGCATGTTGCTGCTGGCGCCTCCCCTTTTTCTTTTCCAACTGTTTCTCTTACTAATATCCCGACTTCATTACTAACCTTTCATATATGATTCCCAGCTAATTATTATATTCTCGGAACGAGAACACCTGTAAGGCGTGATCAATATGCATACAAGCATAGCTTCTGTGGAATGTTAAATTCGTTTAATGAAGTAAAAGAACGACTGTCCGTATAGTGAGCATACGCAGGTAATAGTAGACCAGGACATTATGCGCTGTGGCCGCAAAAATCCGTCAAAACACAAGTTGGGGGTAATTTCGCCAGGTAGTGATCCGTGAGCACAGGAGCCTAAACAAGGCTTTTGCAACCAATAACCATTACGAGATAGAGATGATCTGTGCACCAACAAAGCATTCTTCATAGCAGAATTAGTTGCACAGGTTCGATGTAGAAGGCTGAGGACTGCGTCAGTGTGAAATGCTTAGCTGTGACTTTATTTTGTGGCGAGCCACATCCGCCACAAAGTGTGTGTCCCGGATGGGACAAGAACCCACAACCTCCGGATTAGAAATCCGGAGTAGAACCAACTGCAGCGACCTGCTATAAACCCCCACCGGACGGCTATCGGCAACAGGCCACTCTGACCCGTTTCCATGGCGGCATTCAATGTTCGCACACTAAGACAAATAGGTCAACAGGCTGCACCCGCGCGCACCTTGGACAAACTGGGTATTAAGGTTTGTTGTTTGTCCGAAACTAAGAGCAAGGACTCCAATAGGGTTGTTGCATAATCTTCACCCAGCTTATCCTCTCGTTATTGGCTGTATGTATCCGGAGGCGCGGATACAAAAATCACTGGTCAGGCTGCGTTAGATATCATTTTAAACCTCAAGGCTGAGCTATTGTTGTTGATGGGATTCCGGTGCAAAGCCGTTATGTGCAGCCCGTTTCACGACACAAGCTAAGTACTAGTACGAAACGAAGTAGCACAAAACGCTGTTTGTTTGTGATTTCCGCTTATGCTTCTACGGACTGCAGTTCAAATGCTATCCAGGACGCCTTCTATCACGAACTGAACATGATAATACGCGGTGTTACTAGTTCAGAAATTATAGGAATTGCAGGGGATTTGAAGGCTTGAGCTCTTCAGAGGCTCAGCTGGGTGGTAAGTGTGGGCTCAACTCAGAACGGACTGACAATGGCGAGCGGCTTTTGCAACTGGGTGTGGAGTGCCAGCTGTTTCTTAGTAGCACTGCTTTTAGACACGGTGGGCGCAGAAGTGCCACTTGGCGTCCTCCCGTAGCTGGCCAGCTATGCCCCCAAATTGGCCCCATAGCAATGAGGTACAGGTGTCGTGGTCCCATCCTGGATTGCCGCTCGCACTGGAGTACCTGCCTCTACTCCGATCATGCTGTGGTGCTGTGTCGTACTGTGTCGTATCATCATAAACGTTACTGGGGGCCCACTAAGCGCATTTTCGCATGGCGATGGAGCAATGGTCTCAGCCCTCGGTCAGCCAGGCCTATCAAAAAGCACGGCCTACCATAATATCTCTTTCTACTCCTAAGGACAATACGCTTCGTTGGAATAGGATTACGGCCGGCATGCACTGCGCTGGGGCACATGATTTTGGCACTTCGAATGGCCACTGCCCCAGTCACTGGATCTTTAAGGGGTCATTGATTCTGTTGGCCTTTGGAAGAAACCTCCCGGGTGGATCTGAACAAAATGTATCCAGACGGGCTATTAGGCGCGAACTGAAGTGGAGCCTACGTGCTGACAAGTATGTCTGGTGGAATAGTAGGGCTCAGGAAACAGAGGTAGGAGCAGTAGGCAATTACCGCAAGCGCTTCCAGCCGTTCCGCATCACTGGTCCCAAGAGACCAGGCGTCGGTGAGACAAGCAGAGATAGCGCGGTTGCACTGATGCACAATAAGAAGCGTTGTGTGGCTTGTTGGACGGAAGACTCTTAAGACCAGCTTTCTGGTCTTCTGCTCCCGGAACTCTTTCTACTCAAGTGTTGCAAAAACAGCCATGGCGGTTAGATTAGAGGCACTGTCGGGGGCAACGCGATCAAAGCCCTCAATGGTTTTCATGCCGCTGGCCCACATCCCTTCCACCTACGCCATTTATGGAGGGACGTAAGGTCCTTTACAAAGCACCGACCTCCTATTTACACTTATCATGAAGGAAGAGTGTGACCTGGCAAATTGGCGCCAACCGATCATAGTGGTATTTTACAAGAAGTGCCGCGGCTTAGACTGTTCTAAGCCCAGAAGTAGTAGTCTTACGCTAGTTGTGGCAAACTTACCTCCCTCGGTGCTCGTTATTCACCTCATGGTGGAACGGGAACCACAGATTAGGGAGGTGCGGGCAGGTTACCTACCAGGACGTGGCTTCCCAGACCATATTTTCACATTGCAGCAGTTGATAGAACAGCGCCACGCATACCGCAGACCGACATTAGCTGTGTTCCCAGATTTCAAGAATGTGTTTGATTCAGTCTATCGATTCATTCCGTTCGAAATATCTGCGCGGGGAAATGCTCCCAAGAAATACGTGGGCATAGCTGGTGCTATATACTCGAACACCACAGGCCGTGTCATGGTCTAGTTTGACTGTCGGATAGCTTACCGATCACGAGTGGCTTAAATCCGGGTTGTCCGATTCCCCATTTGTGCTAAATTTCGTAGTGGGTTTTATCATGGAGTGTTGCCTTGCGAAATTTCACAATGTAGGCATTGAAGTACTGCTTGGTATAAGATTAGTTGATCTTGATTATACGGACGATATCGTCTTGCTATTGGACCATGTTGCGACGGCATACTCCACTCTGAATAGCTTGTCTAGAGTGGTCCCATTATTTAGTGTGCACTTTGCACCTTCAGCGTGCAACGTGTTGCTGCAGGAACACCAGTCACTTGATGGCCACCAGACGCTTGCTAACAATGAACAATAAATTTATACGGGTTAAGAATCGTTGCTTTACAAGCCCCGTTGGATAGTTGGTGGGGATTTCAACATAACAATTATGATGAAAATGATAGTAAACTAGTTAATACTTTAAATACGAAAATAAGGACTTATCGTTTGCTTCGCTGCAGTCCTGCGATTTGCTTAGAATCACAGCACCTACAGTTAACAACAAATAATTCCAGCGTAAACTCCAGGTGTAGGATGGAGACATAGTGTTAAGTAACAAAGTGTAGGTGGATGAGTGCATCGTCTAACCGTCTTTTAAATATTGTTAGTGTCGGTGCAGAGACGATCGATGCTGGGAGAGCATTCCACGTTTGACAGACACGGATGGAAAAAATTTCCGCGGCACTCCAGACGACTGTATTGTTTTTCGAGTTTTAATGAGTGGCCCCTCAGGCTTGTATTGCTGCTGAGTTGCAGTAAATGGCGGCACACATGATGTGGGTTTCGCAGAATCAAGGATGCCATCATCAGGTCGCCTCGTAGTCTGCGATAGCTTCCACTGAACAATCCTAGTCATCGCCGCCTCTCCTGCTAGGACCGATTGCGCATTCCAATTACGTTCTTAGGTGCCCGACGTTGTGGCTGCTCCAGTGCATTAAGGTCGTGTTTCAGCAATGGATGCCAGGCTTGAGTTGCCTATTCGACATGGGGGCGAACATACGCACTGAGCGTTTGTCGAAATATGGAGCTGTTTATTTGTCCAAACGCCCGCCTCAACAGCCCAACGTGTTGGTTCCCGGTTTTCGAGGTTTTTCCGGATTGCCTGGAGCAACCCAAGTCATCTTGAACCAGGACACCCAAGTCACGTTCGAGAGTTGATTGTTGTAGTACATCCGTCCCGAGTCGGTATGAGTAGCTGCGTTGATGTCGGATGGAAAGCACCTTGCATTTACTGACGTTGAAATGCAATAAGTTTTGGATCGACCATGGACACACTGTATCTAAGTCACTTTGGAGCATATGTTGATCGGCATTCGCCTGGATCCTGCGCCAGATCTTGATATCGTCGGCAACACATTAGGAAGATTGAAGTGATTCCCTGTGCAAGGTCATTAATAAACACCAAAAACAAACGTGGACCTAGAACCGAGCCTTGCGGCACACCACACTCGACTTGTTTGGGGTCCGATAAAGAGCTCCGAACTCTGACCACTAATTGCCTTTGAAATAGAAACTTGGCGACCCAGCTTAAAAGAGGGTCGCCGATCCCGTACTGCTGCAGCTTGGAAAGTATATCCGATGGTCTAGACGATCGAAAGCCTTGGAAAAATCTAGGTAGAGCACATCAACACCTTCTCCAGCGTCGGCTGTCTCGGTCCAACTACTGCGTGCAACTAGTAAATTAGTTGTACATGACCGCTGTCGACGGAAACCGTGCTGTTCAGGAGTGATGAGGTTGCAGTTTTCCAGATAGCACACCAGTGCATTGGCAACTATGGATTCCATGACCTTGGGAGTATAGGAAGAAGGGTTACTGGGCGGTAGTTAAAGCTATCAGATCTGCTTCCACCTTTGTGTATCGGGCTTATTGTTCCAAGCTTCAACATGACGGGAACTCGGTTCTGGTCTAAGGAGTGCTAAAAACTGAGCTAAATGTCCTGCCAGTTGGTTTGCTGCGGCTCCCAATGCCTCAGGACGAATGGCGTCGACACCCGGCGAGCTCTGTTTGCGTACAGAAGTCAGCTTTTGCAATACAGCCTCTGCGGTAAAATTGATGTGGGTTAGTCCTGGTGAGCAGAATGCAATGCTTGGCAGATCGCTTGGTGGCAAGACCCTTTGAATCGTGGGGGCGTATTGCATCTGCAGCGCGTTTGCAGCTTCCATAGACGTTCTTGTTGAGCCATCAGCCGTGTTGGGCGAAGGAAATATTTGCCTCACATTTCGTAGGCCATTAACGTGCTTGTACAGCAGCTTGTGGTTAGCACTGAAGGTTTTTGCGATGTTCTGCTGATAGGCGGCATTGTCTTCTCTTAGCAGTTGAGTGCAGTGGTTACGTTGGGCTACGTGGTTGTCCTAAGTTTCTGGTGCTGGAGCTTCTCTGTACACTCGCCATGCTGTGTTGCGTACTGTCATTTATTTTTTGGTTCTGCTCCTAACGAAAGAAACTGATTTGCACTTTTGCAAGCCTTTATCTCTGAAGCCTGTGAAACCAGCTGACTGAATGTGTTGACGAACTCGAGCCAGGCGACTTCCGGGGGTTCTTCTTCGAGGAAGACCAGGTTGTGGCGCTGACTAGCTGGGCGAGTCGGTCGTACCTTTTGATGGTTCGCACAGTCTCATCGTTATCATTCAGATATTCTACATAGCAGACGAAGTTGAAACTGATGACTGCGTGATCACTGCGACCCAACGGGCAGTCTAAAACCAACGCATCAATCATATGCTCCTCGTTGGTAAGCACAAGATCCAGCACAGACGGCCTGTTACCAGTTCTGAACCGAGTGCGCAAAGTGATGTGGTTGTAAAGAGGAGCAATAGTTACTAGATCTTGTAAATCGGTTTTGAATTGTTCTCCGAAGAACTCGAGGTGGTTGACCAATTCACTTATTTTGGCAGCTGCGTCAGCATTGATGGGCGAGTAGAAACTGACGTCAGCTCATGCAGTGCAAAAGCCAGAGATAAGTTCCTGGACCTGCGGCATTTTTGACGACAGAAGGGAATTTCCTTCCGTCTGAAAGGCCGTGTATACAAGGCTACAGTGAGGGTCGTGCTGATCTAGGGCAGTGAGACTTAGCCCCTTCGGTCTGAAGATCTGAGGCGCCCTCAAGTCTTTGATCATCGTTGTCTGCGAAGCATTGCTGGTGTCGGTTGGCACCAGCGTGTCCGCAACGATGATGTGCGCAGGCGCGTACTAGATCGTGATAATCATGTTAGCTCCCTAGGACAACAGATATCACTGTATAAGTTGCTTTGGCTCTGGCACGTGCTACGCACGCCTGGTCACTGCTTATCTAGAAGGGCATGGTTTACGCTGCCAGGTGCAGAGTGGCTCAAGGCTCGAGGTGGACAGCATTTGACTGAGCAGCGGAGAATGTAGTAACTGACGACGAACCTGGGTGCCGTTGTTCCTTCTCACCTTGCAAGTTGGAGTCTTGTGACTCGCCTTGTGCTTGGCTCGCAGCCGCACCAGTAGCGCGTCCGCTGCCGTTTCCTAATCGCCTTGCCTGTTTAAGTTGTGTTTGGTGCTAAGACTTCTGCGGGGTTATGGCTGATTATGACGCGTGGCAGTGGAAGCCGCAAGGAAGCTGCCTAGCCAATGCCGCCTTATCTTTGCACGATAGCCAGCAGTTTGTGACGGGACGTTGTCTAAACAAGGGATATGCCACTTGACCCTGAATGTTTGCTTAGGGCATTATGGTGTTCAGGAAAGTCCCTCTTCTCTCCCTATTACTATTCTTTATTTCATAGATGATGGTGGTTGTATGGCAGCGAGGCATAAGTTTAAATGGCTAGTGTACTTCGGCTGTTGATGCCGATCCCATAGCGTTAAGGTCATTAACGCCACTATCGTATCGGAAATTGTTAGAACCATTGGGCTTTAGGCCCGACGTTTACTGAGACACTATAGGCATCTCTCCGTTGGCATCGTTATCACCGTAAAAGCCCTTCCGGTTTCCTACACACGCCTCCATGAAACAATTTTACTTTGCCCTTCGCAGCTGCAGCAATATTGCCCCCAGGGAGGTGGCAACTACCAGCCTCACACAACTGCACGACTGACAGTTAGTAAGGCTACGTAGGTTTCAAAGCTGAGACATCATAATCGCGACTAACAGACTCCACTACGGCACAGCAGACCTCAACAGCTAGTAGTTATTATCTATATAACTCACATAGCAGACCTCACTACGAGAGGCTCTACTGACTTATTCTTAGACGGTGCCTCAACAAGAACGCATAAAACGTGTTTTATTAACGTAGCTGATGCACGTCATAAAGGGGTTCCAGGGCTTTTCATTTGTTTTCGTCATTGCATGCAAAGGTCTTAAATCCATTTCGCTGCATAATTATAGAAATATCTTATTACACCGAAAAATAGAAACAAATGCAATGCGGTCTCCTGTACCGATTCTGCATATTCACGTCATCATGAAGGTCGCGTGAAGCATTCTTTATCCACAACCCGCAAACACTGAGGAATGGTTTACGGCAATATGTGCAAGTGACACATGAAAACTAGATGCGCAGTGGTGACGCACAATTGACTTACTGATTCCCGCGATGGCGCTGTTTTCTAGAACCTGGTATTGGGATGGTGTGTTCACGACCTATATTACCAAGTAACGATTATCCGTAGATGAATCCAGTTGGTTGTTTTGGAACACATGCTCATTTTGTCGTGCTTTCGCGTACGTTGTGACAAGGGTGCTTATGAACAAGTGCAACCTAGAAAAGACCGTCCACCTTCTCCGACATTGTAGTTAGACGAACTCACTTACCTGCCCACTGAATTTTGGAACTGTGGTCGTTCAATTTATGCCACGCCTGGATTGCTTCTAGCCATGTGCGTGCCTTAAGCTTGCAGGACTGTTTTGATGGTGAATGCGAAATGCTATTACTCACCAACATAAGGTAAGTACGAAGGTATCAAACCGACACGGAAAAGGGTTGCTTCATAAGCAGCATTTGAAGGAATCATCAAACAAAGCATAGGGACATGGTGCAGTGAAGGGGCAGGACCGTTAAACCATTTGCAAATATTCCCGACTTAGCGGGTGAGCGAGCAAATGGCTCATAACCCACATAGCGTAAACACTGAGAAATATGTTGTGCGCTGTAAACAGAGACGGTTTCACATTCTCCAAGACAGGGTGTCAATGTGCATACAGGAAAAAGGTTGCATTCCTGAGACGAAATAACGTGCATAACATCAACGTGGTACAAGTAACGCCTACTATAACATCACTGGAATCACTATAATGACGGTAACCATTACGGAAGTGGAGATAACAAATGATGAAAGGTGGCTGAATTATGTACTGTGGAATGCAAGGAAATCGCACGAGGAAGCGTTTACTCCCGTTACGTGCTGTTTTGTGTGCAATGGATGCAGTTTAAGCTGAGTGAACATGGTTAGACCATGCCATGGACAATGTGAACGCATGTCCGCAAGCAGTGTAAACGGCACCTGACGTTATGCTACGTACTTACCAGAAGTGAACAAGACAACACAATGCAAGTCTTCATTGTTATATATGGTGTTTCTATGGGAAAAATAAAGAATTATGGCATTAAGATAATCGAACATTTATTTTTCGTTTTATGCACTGTAACTCGAATAGCTACCACACTCTATTAATATTTCGCGCTCCTGTGTACATATTTACCTAGCAATTCCAGTGGTCTAGGCTTGGATTAGAGTAAAGGACGGCGAAAGCTATAAGTTAACGCTAGATGGGACAATCCGTCCTTGGAACAAAATAGCGGATTCCGATCAAGCATTTCACAGAAGAGAAGAAATGAGTCGCGCAGTTGGACCGCGGCATCCCAAATATCCCCGTGTTTGAGGACACCTTGGGCTCCTGTAATATTTTACTTTAATTTACATCCTGCAATATTTACTTGACCTTTACGACCAGTAAACAATAACTTTCGATATCATTTGTGTAGGGCGTGGAGCATTTGGATCGTATTAAGGCCTTATCCGCTGTACGGCTGCTTTCGTTTTATAAACTTTTGTACATGTACTTCTGCATATTTAGGATCAAAGTTCTTCCTTTTCGTGTCACGGCGTTTCTAAAATATACCACTTATTTATTTATTTATCACTGCTGGCATGTTAACGAGACTAGATAAGCTATGTGTAACTATACGGAAGGTGGCATTAGGACGCCGTGAATCAGTGCGGCGCATGTCAACCGGGTGGCAAAAGCCACAGCTCTGGTGGGTGTGCGATTACGGAAGAAAAATTTGTGAAATAGGCACTGTCACCTGATGTCTTAAAGCGGCATATCGCAGAAAAGGCCTAAACCGAAGCGTGGCCTTTGTATTAGTGGTCTAAAAACCATAATATGCACCAAAATGTGGCTAACCAGATGACATAAAATATGGCTAATGATTGCCGGACGCGTTGTGCCAATAGGAAATAAGGAATTAAGGAGCAGTAAGCCATACTAGACGAGTAAAATCCTTTAAGCATGAAGTGCATATTTTAACCTGCAGACCGAGGGCGTCAAGTCGATGCTCAACTGCTTTCAGCACCAGTGCCATTAACACTTTTGAGGGCAGCGGTTCCAATACCCTAAACACCTACGCGATGGTCGAACATTTGTTCCAACCCCATGAGATCGGGGTTTGCGCAACTTCAACTGTTGAGCACAAATGCTGGCACTGGAATTGTGTGGTACAGTCCAGTTAGACCTGTACCAACCTGACTCATTATTATGCGATATGGGAGGACCAAGTCCCCAGGAAGTCACCTGAAATGCGCAGGAAGCAAATCCAAAGTACGTAACCTCTCAGGGCACGTCAACCTCTTTAACCCATGCACCATTCTCGTCCAAGGTCGCAAATTCTATTCAGTTTTTATCCTGTCAAAACCAAGCATGAGTAACAAACCTAAACACCACATACCAAGTGCGGCCTTACACAAGCCGAATATTCTAACGGACCTTTCAGTCGTCATGATTCGGAATGAACTTCAGGTTTGAAGCGATTACAGGTCGCGGTCGGTCGATCAACTAAGTAACCCGTT
Organism: Dicrocoelium dendriticum; assembly: GCA_944474145.2. Classification (NCBI taxonomy): domain Eukaryota; kingdom Metazoa; phylum Platyhelminthes; class Trematoda; order Plagiorchiida; family Dicrocoeliidae; genus Dicrocoelium; species Dicrocoelium dendriticum. The sequence continues at coordinate 4,298,718 of OX104067.1, read as the reverse complement.
CAAGTTTATCCATTAATACTCGAACAGTTTCTGAGCAAGGCTTTCAAAACAGCGTGCATGGTGAAACATGACAGGCTCGTCGAAAAATTCTAATAATACTACGTGCGGTGACGGTTGAGTAAAAACTCCTACTAAGTGAATGGAATAGTAGCATCAAATGCGTGCAAGTGGACTTTACAGGCAAATCGACAAGCGAACGGTAAACACAGAGGAGTGACCCTGGGTGGGTTGGGAAGTAATACTCGAAATCCCATTTGGTACATATATTGTCGTTTCTACTGCCTCCAATGTACCACCGTTCGCTTGTAAAAGACGTCGCAGCAGCAACCTAAAACCTCTTTACAGCATTCTCCATGTCATCAACTTTCGCACAATAGTTTCGTAGCAAAAGATGAAATATGCCAGCATCGTGCACCATGACTACGGCTTGTACTGTGGTTATAAGTGACTTGAAAGCCTAAAGTGATCTACCTTAACAGCAACTACAAGTATGGTAATAACATCATATGCTATTAAAACAACAACATAGTTAACGTGTACGTCCCCGATATAAATATCACCAACTGACTTTACTTCATTGCATGCAATTAGCCTAGGTTGCTAAGTGTACCTGACGCGCCGATTGGCAAGGCTCAGATGTTAGAGACCAGGTCGTTTAAAATGGCGCCCAACCAGGAGCGCGGCTTAGCACATTCAATAACACAATAATGTGGTGCCGGCGACTTCTTCTAAATAAATAAAGCTTTTATTCTCGACAAGGCAAGGCACGATTTTACACGCATGATCCTTTTGACACAACAATGCATGAGTAAGAAAGTGCAAAAATCCGATACGTTAGCCATAGCGTTTTATTTTTGTGTAGGGTTATGCAAGTGTGTATTACGCTTGTGTATGTAGCTGTGTAGTTGGTGAGTGTACGTCTACTGCTCCATTCTTGAACGTTTATTATCGTCGGCAATGTGCGAGTAAAAGCGCGGTGCCCGTGGGTTGAAAAGGATTATCCGGATAACCACGGGTAAGCGAATTTATTTTCTGCCGCGTCATAGCCACGTCACTGTGCTGTTAAGAAGCCTGTTGTCGCCTTTTATAAGGAACTTGCTAACCAGGCGTACACCCACTATGTCCTGAAACACTCTTGCCGGACTAGTTGCTGGAAGGAGATAAACCCGAACCACCCAGCTGGCACCACGAGGAGGTTGTTAGGCTAGCGAGCCAGCCGCCGTAGATCAGAGTACGGCGAGCATTCAAAATTAAGGTTGTTATACCACGGATTTCCACTTAACGGCAACGTATTTGGGCTATTTTGTGCCGTAAGTGACCACTAAACCTACCGTTAATCCACATACATCCGAAGATAGGGCTGACAAGGGATTTCCTCTTGCTCTTCAAAACTCATAAAGATCCGTGACATTAGGCACTTTAAGGTACCACGAGCGAATAACCTTTCAACAGGATACGCTGAATGCAACTCTTTCGGGTATTTGCAACAGCTGTTAAGATACAGGCCGTGTAAACTTGTGTCGTGTTTATAAAGAAACAACGTTCTACTTCATAGTGTTTATATTTTGGACAAGCAGAAGGAAAATTACCAAGACATGGCGAGACTCGTCGTAAACTTGGTCTGTTTACATAAATTAGGTTACAGTCGCCGAACTGCTGTAGCTTTAGCAAACTAAATCAAGCGAGTATTGCTTTGTCGGTTAAGTATCCTGAACGATTCGCGGGGATTTTGGCATACGGGACAGTATAGGATGTATTGGGCAATTCGGTGACCGAAACTTAATTTATTCAGACAGACTGATTTTGCGACTATTCTCACCTTGCGTTGGTAATATTTCTTTTGCATGTCCAAATTTAAACGCAATGAACTTGAACGTTGCTTCCGTCTAAAAGCAGCATCATTTTCCACGGATTGTATGTTAACAGTTGCTGAGAATACCCGACATATATGGATTCAGAGTGGGCCGTTGAATCTTTGGTCCTTCTTGCTACCCTAAACTTTGTTAAGGTAATACCTCCCCTACATTTCGTAAAAAACGCCTCACTGCAGATACGTTAGGTGCTTATACCATGATGGACTCCATCGTTTATAAACATCAAGTGAGCATTGTGGCAACATACTAATGTCTAACGAGCAGAAAACTAGAGAAAAGCACACAAATAAACCTCATAAGTAATGTTGCGCAAATATGTGCCTTAGTGCGACTTCCTACACTAGAATACTGTGCAAGTAGTACCTTGGAATGCCCAGGACTTCTGTAGGTGTACAGGTGTAATACCATTTAAATGCATTAAATTTTAAATGTCACCCTTGCGCAACGGTCCTCGCACTTTTCTCAGTATAGTTACAACTTACTATATTTAGCGCCAGGGCGAGTACAAAACGCGACGCACCGAGAATTCGAACCGCGGCCGAAAGGATGACAATCCGTCACGATAAATCCAGACTTTATTCGAGTTATGCCTACCGCTCATATGTTAGCCGGAAGCCATCCGTCAAAGCAAGCTTAAAGCAAATATTGAAAAAACAAACTCCCTCACATTTTCTAAAATTTTTATAGGTTAAGGAAGCTGCAGCACACGATTTCAGCATTTATTTCGCTAGTTTTGCATAATTAAGCCCTACAGGCGGCAGAAGAATTGTCCACTACCCACACGATGAGCGGGAAGCTATGGAGTTGACAAAAGAGTTCTCCTTCGACTCTAAAATCTATTAATTCTATGACTTCTGTAGGTGCCGCTCGGCTACTCGCAGGCAAAGGACATTCGGTTGTCTATTCGCCGTTTGAAATTTCGAAAAATCATCTTGAAAATTCTACCTTCAACTTTGGCTTGGAAGGGTATTCTAAAGAGGCTGTGAGAAATATTTACCCAGTTCCATCAATTTATAATCCAACATACCTTGGGCCTTCGTCAACCGCGTAAGTACGTTACAGTATTGCTTCTCTTTGTGTTCCTTTTGGTGGTATTAACCCACTGTGTTTATTGTTGTTTTTATGATTGTGGTATATTTTATTGTATTAATTTTTTGTGGCTATTTATTCATCATACGCCGTCATACCTGCATCAATTTGGTCATTTTACCTTACCAAACTACCTAGCCTTTTAGTATCTTACACGTGGCCGTAACGTCCTATTCACAGTGACATCGGTGGCTGGCTGTAAATGTGGTGAGCATACCTGTAGCGTTGAGGTCAAAGAGGAAATTCAGTGCGACAGATGTTTGTTATGGTACCATAATAATTGCTCTAGATTAGACCAGGACTCTATTGATCTTTATGCCTGACATCCCCAAATAAAGTGGATTTGCTTCCACTGTGTGGGCTTGGCAGACACTTGTTCTCGCTTTGTACACGAGCGGAATTTTGTCCAATTACCCATATCTTGTCTGTACATGCTTCTGCTGGTAGGAACTATGTGCACAGACTAGACATTGCGGAAAGGTTGCTTCGGGACCACTGCTTGCTAATTGAGACATTACCTTTAATAGTTGATGAGTTGCAGTCTTCATAGGAAGGCCACTTGCGAAGAGCAGAACTTGCTATGGGTAGGCAACAAGACGTTCTATTCTACAATAAAGGGGAGCAAGTCATACTGAAAGCCAAAACTCGACGGGACCTAGATAGAAGACGAGTGCACGAAATCCCTCGCATAGCCGGAATACCGTTATACGTCGGTATCAAAAGTGTACATCGTGTTGGCAGCTGGAGAGAAACAGGTATGCTTCACCAGCTGGGTTATGCAAGGACTATCCTGGTTGAGTTTAGGAACCCTGTACACCGGGAACTACAACTTAACAGGTATGGGTCGGTTGCAAGTCAAACAAATGGTTGGTATCAAATAGCACCGGACAAAATAACGTTGAAGGCTAATCCCCTCGGATGAGCCGGTTAGCAGGTGCTAATACCAGCTGGGCTAAGGAAGCTGCGGTTGCGCGCGCTGGAGTGCGCGATAGTGAGCCTCACGTTATACAGACACTTAAGCAAACCGCTAGCGACTGCTCTCTTGTGGCAAGTGCAGTCATCTGTCTGGACAGCACCCCCACAAGACGCCAGTGAAATAATCCGTGGCCTGCATTTGGTTGTGAAGAAAGTTGCTCTAGATGAACATCCGAATCACACCTCTATATCGAAAGAAGATAATGAAGAGGTGGCAATGGAAATTTAGGCGGTGTGTACAAAAATAATGGAAACCTTACACTGGGCAGCCCTGGCTCCAAAGTCCATGGTTAGTATGACCATTTCACAAAATGGTAGCAAAAATGATAACTTGCCGCAACTAATCTGGACGGTACAGAAAACCCGAAGTGCAGTGCTGTTAGGCCGACTTAGCTAAATGGGAGAAAACCCGTCAGGAGTTTATCCAGCAAGTACAGGCGGGTGATGCCAACCAAAGGATTATCCCGTAATGCTTTACAACAGTCCAGGGTAGGTTCATAGACTCAGCCAGCCGACGGATATGAAGTGGTACAAAATACGGGTTATCCCCTCGGTCTCTACGCCCGATGGGAAACAACCGCGTCCGGAGAGCCCAAGCGTGTGGTACACTAACTGCTCTAGGGTGCATAACAAATAGGAAGTGTTAGTGACGCATTTAGAGCATGCTAATGTGGTCGCTGTGTCGGAGTCCTGGCTTTCTCCAGACGACCTTTTCAGTGAATTGCTTATAGAATTCGCGTGCTACGGTGCGGATAAGCCTGTGTATCAGACTGCTGAGGAGTACTCTTGCTTATAAAGTGCCAATCTAAACACCGGAAGGCTCCATTTTTCATGAGTTCTGCTAACGTTCAAGTGGTACCCGGTTATCTAAGAGCATGGGGTAGGTTGGAGATAATAGTATGTGTTTATGGTAGCCCAACCGACCCGAGAAGAGGAGAGAAGGCAATGGCCGCACCTAAGTTTCTGCTCGTCGATGACCTAAACCTTTCCCATCATGATTGGCAGCTTGCTGTAAACAGGGTGGGTACTCTGGAGAAAAAATTAGTGGATTGGATGCATGGAACTTCGTTTGAGCAATACTTCAATGTTCCGACCGGGAGACGTACTGGGAGTACGCCTTCAACCCTTGATATTATGATGGCCGGACATATTCACTTGATTGACCTAGGCTTGTCGCCACCCATAGGTAAGAGGGATCAGTGCGTTATGACCGTTAGTCTGGACACATCGAGACTTACAGCGAATCGTCGAATGGGAAGGCATTTAAATTGGATTGGTTTTACGAAGCTGCGGGAACGAGCCGTGCAAATCACTTGGATCCCTGAACAGGACCAGGCCACTTTGGAATAGAGGTGGTTTCTACTCAAAAGTAAGCTCGTGCAGTTGCTGAACGAAGTTGCTCCACTACGTTCCAGCAGACACCTTGGAATACCCCGATGGTGGAGGAGAAAGATTGCCAGGGATAAAGTGGCGCAATACTCAGTGGAGAAAATGTCAATAAACTCGGGGCTTTCGACGTTGTCTGTAGTAAAAATGTGTCGATACACGGCTGTTAACTTGCGGCGGCTTTGGTCGGCAAAAGTTGCGAAAATAAATTTCAAGTGTTAGTAGAGTTTTGTCCAATCAAATGCTCCTCTAAGAGAAGTGGTTGGCTGTCTAACCATGGAGGACGTCATCCAGTTTCTAGACGACGTCGATAAAGTAGAAGCGCTGCTTCGTGTCTACCAAAATCTGCATCGGAAGCATAGTGGGACAGCATCGCCATCACAGCTGCACTTTTCAAGTAGTTATACAACGCGGGAATTTATTCTCAATGTGCCAGCAGTCTGCACAGTGCTGGCCAGTTGGAACCCTTATAAATCAGCTGGTCCTGACAGTGTACATCCCGCCATAGTTACGCCGCTGGCTGCTATCCTTCAGTATCCTGTCGCGGAGTTATTCAACTTGTCCCTTTAAGTAGGCTAGCTGTCACGTGGTTGGAAGGGGGCGACCATTTTTGCCATCCACAACAGGGGACCTAAGTCGGTGCCTCTTAACTATAGACCTGTTAGTTTGACCAGCGTCATGCTGCAGCGTTTAGAAAAGCTTATAAGAAATAGGGTCTGTGAGCACTTGACTGAGCACAATATAAGTGGAGCGGAACAGCATGGCTTTCTTAAACTAAAGTTGTCATACCAAGTTATTGTGCCTTCAAAATGAGAGTCCCCCGTGTCTGGATAGTGGGATCTAGGTAGATGTGTGTTAGTTGGACTAAAGCAAAACATTTGACTCAGTGAATCATCGAGTTTTGCTTGAGAAGCTGACATGGGTTGGATGGCTTCCTCAAATATTACTGCGGCGTTTTGAATTCTTACGTGGGAGGACGTTCAGAGTCAGGATAGGGGAATCGAGTTCTAGTGTGGGTCACGCCTACAGCGGTGTCCCCAAAGTTTCGGTACTAAGTCCATTGTCATTTCTTAGGTTTATAAATGACTTGGCTCCTCCTCTTGAGCATCTCTGCTATACCTTTGCAGATGACTTAAAGCTAGTCGGTAGAGGAAACCGAGCGACATTAGCTAAGGACATAAGCACTGTGGTGAATTGGTCGAGTCAATGGGATTTACCTCTGAATGCCAATAAACGTCAACTAATGACCAGTAGCGGTAGCGGAACTGCAGTTACGTCTCCTGCTGAATCTCTATCAGGGCGGTGTACTGATGAAGCCCGTAACCTAGGGGTCCTCATAGTGCATAATATTAAGCCTTTAGCACAGTGTGGCCATGCTGCCCATAAAGCACGACAAGTTATTTTGTCTTAGGCGGGCGCTGCGTAACACCAAAGCAGAAGTATTCTTGCTGTTATATAAATCATTGGTTAGGCCACATCTGGAGTATTGTGTTTAGGCCTGGCAACGTATCTCGGTAGTGATTCCATGTGTATAGAAAGATTCAGAAACTTGCGACCAGGATGATCGGTCAACAAGCGGAGTCGTATGAAGATCGTCCAAGTAGCTCGGGATTAGTTTCCTTGGAACGGCGTATTTTTAGAGGGGATTTGATAGAGACATTTAAGCTCATTAAGGGACTTAGTGATATTAGTCCCAACCATCTGGTTGAACTAGCTATGTCAGGTCACCTGCGCAGGCATCGCCTGAAGCTCAAACAACATAGAGCTCGTTTGGACATCAGGGCAAAACCTTTTACCAGCCGAGTAGTTAACATCTGAAATAAAATTTCTTCAGGTTTAGTGAAATGCGCGTCCGTAGAAACCTTCAACAAGGGCTTGGATAAGTGTTGGTCTATCTATATTCCAACGATATTGTAATTGCACTGGAATAGTTAGGGCTTTTGCTGCTCACACATGCAAGTTCAAAGCTTGCCCTTGTTCACGCATCCTTCGTTTGCAGAAGCAAGAAGTCAATCCAACGTCGAAGTGCCCGGGGCGGCTGCACTTAGAGGCTCAAGCAACTGGACGCTGGTCAGGCGAAGGCCTGACCTGACCTCCTAAGGAAGCCCAGATGTACCAAAACACGCCGCCATTATCGTAGCCAATCGTATAACCTACAGACAAGGGGAACTCCAGAGATTAAGACGGAACGTCTATTACGCAACACGTAGGCTCTATAAGAAATAATAAATGTAACGTAGGAAGGGGTGAATGGAAAGTTACAGTTAGCTGTTCTATTTAGGTTCTTGTACTTCTTTAGTAATTGCGCAAGCATGACGTTCTGAAAGGCAGTGGGAAAAGTTCCCGTCAAAGCAACGATTCAAATTCCATCACGCACCAACTTAGCTTCGCTCGTTTATTACACCGCACCCGTTCCATGTAGACAACGTCACCGTTTTCACGTTAAAGCCCCTTGAGCTGGTACCACAACTTCGGTGGCTACTTCTGTCGGTGGCTCATTGCGTTGCTCCTCATCGGAATGCCCAGGCTCGATTTGGAAAGGTTTAAGCCGGTTATAGTGTACGACCATGTGCCGCCCGAAGGCGTTCTTCGAGTCCCTAATCACACAAGCTAGATCAGCTATTATTCGGTCTACCATGTAGGGGCCTGCCCACTCACGATGTAGCTTCGTTGGTATTCCTGATACTGGTGCCTGAGGCAAATATACGAGGTCGCCTGCTTTCAACGGGATACCGAAGTCCATCTTTTCGTAGTATTCCTTCTGTCTCCGTTGAGCGTTCGCCAAGTGATTGCGTGCCGCTTCGTGCGTGGGTCGAACGGAGTTCAGAAGCTTACTGACGTATACTGCAACTGACGGGTACACTTGTTGTGATATCGGTAATCTGACATCCGAGGGTAGCCGAAATACTCTATCCGTCCGCATAAACGACGGCGTTTGCCGGGTAGAAGAGTGGACCGTATTGCGCTAGGCAAATAAGCCTTTAGGCAACAACGTATCCCAATCATAGATGTTCTGGTCCACGAACGCCTTCAAGAGCGACTTCAACGACCGATTCGTGCCTTCGACTTGTCTGTTCCCTTGTGGATGGTAAGTCGTCGTTGGCGGTTTATCAATACCTAGTGCTCTGCACATCTCCTGCATCAGTAAGCTTTCGAAATATGATCCCCCATCGGAATGCAGGTGCCCAGGCGCTCTCCATTGGCAAACCCAGTGGTTAGTCTTCGCTGTTGCCACAGTGAGAGTATCAGCCTGCGCGATTGGCACGGCTTCACACCATTTTGTGAACTAGCCTACAATGACTAGGATGTAGCGATTCCCTATCGGCGTTTCCGGTAGCCGACCAATGAGTTCTACTCCAACTATTTCGTTCGGCTAACCCGCCGTCATGGGTAGTAATGGTGCTTTTTGAGCAAAACGCGGATTTTTTGAACGTCGCGCATCTTTCGCAAGTTTGGCAGAGGTTGGAAACGTCTATTTGTTGATGCGACCACCAAACTCGCCTGCCGGCCGCCGATTCGAGTTTATGGAGCCCAGCGTGTCCCAGCTGTTGATGCAGTTCAGACAGCACTTCCCTAACTAACGCCTGTGGAACTACGATCCTCCTCAGTTAAGTCGGGTCGAAATCGAAGACCAACACACCCTCTTCGATGGCTAGCTTATACCGCATCGCCCACAAGTACCAAGCCTTGGGCCTAATCCCTTCCATTTCTTTCGCAGCTGGTCTGTCCCTTCCCGAGCGCCGCTCGTGATAGATAATTGTTTTGTCTGGGTCCAAAGCCTGTGCTTGCCAACGACCGCACTCGGCTTTTTTAGGTTGAAGAGTGCCACGTGTTGCATAATGCAAGAAGGACAATTTCCGTTGTCTCGAGAAGGAATCCTCGATAGCGCGTCTGTATTGCCGTGTAGTCTCCCAGGCCGATGGTGACGTTCGAACTTATACTCCTGTAGCTGCTCGTGCCATGGAGTAATCTGCCCCTAAGTGTCCCTGAAATTCTGCAACCACGGGAGTGGTTGGTGCTTAGGCCGTACTACGAATTTTCGTCCTAACAGCTAGTGCCGATTTTGCTTTATGAAACACACCAATGCCAACATTCATTCCCTTGCCGTACAGCGCTTTCGTTCACCTGACACAAGACTTCAACTACTGTATGAAACCCCTCTTTCTATGCTATCCACCCTTTTTGTGACCAATTCGCTCCAATGACTTGATCGCTGGCATCCGTGTCAACGATAAAGTCCCAAGCGTGTGGTGACAAGTCGGGGAACATAACTTCGGGGCCGTACACAGATACGCACGCAAGCAATCGAGGCCCGTTTGACCTTCGACGGTCTAATGGAAACTGCGACCAGTATGCAACGGCGCGTTTAAAGGGGCTGCGACTTCCAAGAACCCTTTGATGAATCGACGGTAGTACGACGTCATCCCTAAGCAACTGCGCAAATCCTCAACATTAGTGTAGATTGGCCACGCCTTTACCTGAGCTGTCTTGCGAGGATCTGTCCGGATGTCTGCCCTAGAGACCATGTGTCCGAGATAGGTAACTTCTTCCTGTAGCAAGTGACATTTTTGGTTGGAGTTTCAAACCTAAATTGATTAGACACGTTAGCACTTCGGCTAGATTGCCTGGGTGTTTATCCTTCCTTCTCACATATACCATAACATCGTGCAGATAGACGACACACTTGTGGGAAATTAAATCGTGAAGCACCTTTCGCATAAGATATTGAAAAGGCGCAGGAGCGTTTGATAGGCCGAAAGGCATTGCTTGTAACGCATAAAGGCCTGAAGGGACTGCAAAGGCTGTATTCGTTTGGCCACTCTCCTCAAACTTCACTTGCCAGTAATAAGACACCAAACCTAAGGTGCTGAATAAGCTGACCCTCTGAGCGCGTCTAAAATGTCATTACTTGTAGGCGGTGGATATGCATCCTTCCGCGTGACTTCGTTTAGCCGCCTATAATCAACACAGCCGCCTTTCGTCTTTGCCAAGACGACGGGGACTGCCCATGGAGAAGTGGAGGGTCGGATAATCTCCTTTTTCAACATCTCGCCTATGAAGTTTTGCAGCTGGCCTCGCCAGTGCACTGGGATCCGTCTTGGTTGAGTCATAATCGGAGTCGCAGTCACAGTGTCGACTAGGTGTTTCACGACGATGGTGCGGCCCAAGTATCCAGTCTGCCAGGCGAATGCATCGGAGTGGGCTAGCAGCACTTCTTTGAGCTTTTCCAACGTTCGATCGTCCGTCGGCAGTTCCTGTTAGCAGATAGACGTGTCTACTAGGTGTTCCTCGTCAAAGGAGCTCCCACAAACCGTAAACGTTTCAAGACTGTCGGCCTGGTCTTGTCTGAGCAATGCAACAAAACTATCGGTGGTCAAGTGGCATTTGTCTAAACCTAAGTGATATCTCAGGCGCCTCAATAATTCCATTCCAATGACTACAGCAGATGGAATGATATCAGCGACAATAAAGTAAATAAATAAATACTTTATTCTCGACAAAGCGAGGCACACCTTTTGGGCATGGTCAGAATATTGTAATACTGCATATGGTAGCATGATTAGCAGCATCAAGCGCGGGTGTAGTACAGTTGGAGACAGTAGTGGCCCAAAGATTGTACGAACCCTATGTCCACACAATGCGAGATGTAGAGATAAGAATCGGATCACTAATGTGGAGCATGTTGAAAAGGAACTAGTCCGATTAAGTTGTATACACAGTGCAGGTCAGGTGAGCGAAGCATGCGGAAAAGCGGAAAAACTATTTAAGTATAGTGGCAGGTCACTAATCAAATATGTAGGCGTGTTCGTACGGGAGCAGATATATGCACAGAATTTGTAAATATGGTATCGGACAACTTGTCAATATGTGCTAGGGAGGTGACTTTATGCAGTGGCGAGTCACATCCGCCACGTCGCAATGTTGATAAACAGACATTCGTGGCTTTTTGTAGGGAAAACGCTTGTCAGACGAAGACCCACCACGTCCTGTAACACTGCCGACGTGGCGTGGGTGACCTTTCGATCTACGGAAGGACTGTCCTTCGCGGGCCAGCCTTCTGCGAGACCAGGTAGTGAAAGCTGTTGCAGCTGCCGGGGGAGAGGCAAGCGATCGGATTAATCTCTCTGAAAGGTGGGATAGGGAAACCGAACCCACTAACCTGATTGTCGGTATTTCGGTGAATGACTTTCATGGTGAAAAGTTACGGTGTGTGAAAGTGAACCAAAGTAGAAAGTCCGTAAGTCTGCCTCAAAGCCTGAAGGTACTGAAAGCGTTAAGGTATTGGAGGTGGAACACAAAACTCCAACTCCAATCACCCCAGCTCCATTGGCGAAGCAACGCGCGGTGTCAACTTTGGCCACACCCGCAAAGTCTGAAAAGACTAGACCGGTGAGAGAGTTGGAGGCAGAGGATAGAGCCTCAACCTCAATTACTCCAGCTCACTTGGCGAAGAAACGCGCCGTGCCATCTGCCAAACCGGTCGAAAATGAGGTCGCGTCGAAGACGCGTGGAGTGAATACGCCTCGTAGAGGTGATTCTTTTACTGATAGTAGCGTTATCTTTCGTAACGTTGCTGAATCCGCGGCAGCTCTTCCAAAGGAGCGCATGCTGGATGACCTCCAGTGGTTCAAGCTATGCGTCAACAAGATGATTTCACCTGGTTTCCCCGGTGTCACTAGCAGGAAATAAAAACCAGATTGGGGAACGTCCCTGTAGACACGCCAAATCCGTGACCCCGACTACTTCGTGTAGTCCTCTCAACTCCGAAGGAAAGCAAATCCTTAATGCGCTTTGCATTCAAACTTAAGGGTAGTAATGTCAGCGTTCAGCCTGACCTCCCACTGGTAGATCGACTAAAGTTAAAGGAAGCCTTCAAATGCCTCAAATGCGGGCGGGCGGCTGGTAAGCAAGGCCTTCATCTTGTGGGTTTTCAGGTGGTCGGCCGGAAGTCAAATTCTGTCCTACCAGAACCTCTCCTGGTAGCTTACGACCCAGGGCTGGTCGTGCCGAGTTCCTTCGGGTATTGCTTAGTAATGTGCGTAGCCTAAGGAACAAGGTACACGAGGTGGGTGTACTTGTAGACAAATCTCGTCACGACATACTTGCTATCACCGAAATGTGGCTGTCCCCAGATATCACAGACGGTGAAGTATGTTTTCCTGGCTACGCACTGTTTAGATGCGACCGCTCCGTTGGCCGCCAAGGTGGGGGCGTCGCTCTTTATGTGAGTTGTAAACTCGATGTTTTGAGGACTTGTGTGTTCCATTCGCCGGAGCAAACTCTTAAAACCCTCTCGGCTATTGTGTGCACTTCCTCCGCTCAGTTAACAGTTGTAGTGGTATATCGAAGTCCCGGAAGTATCTCCAAGGAGGTTATTGAAATTATTCGTACACAGACTGCCAATAGGTGTCTAATTCTGGGTGAATTCAACCTCCCTGAAGTCTGCTGGGCTGATCTATCTTGCAGTTCGGCGGTGGGCACTTTCGGTTTGGATCTCCTTGGGCTAACATTGTAACTGCCTTTGCATCAGTTCGTGGACCTCCCGACTAGATATATGCGCAACCAAATTCCGTCTACCTTGGATCTCATTTTTGCGAAGTCACACGATTTCGTAAGTGATATTACCTACGACTGTCCTCTAGGAGCCGGTGACTATGTCTGCATATCCTTTCAATGTGCTCTAACTAAGTGTCATCAAGCTACCGCTGAGGCAGGTCTAAATATTTGGCCGGCAGAATTTAACGCAATGCGAGACAAAGCTTTAGTTTTGCGTAGTGCGATCACCGCGGCTGACACCGTTGAGACAGCCTGGGAGAAATTTAAGGCATACCTCACATACCTTCCACATCCCACTCAATAAGAGAAGGGTGACACGGGCGCAGCCTCCACCGATAGACCATACGGGTAAATACCTGCTCAGGAAGCGCTCTAAGTGCTGGCGAACTTTCCAAGCGGATTCATTAACCAGCACCTACGAAAGCTATCGAGCGGTAACAAATAAATGAAAGCAATATCTTAGAAAGCTTCGTCTTCAATACGAGGAGGACTTGGCTAACGCAGCCGTAATTAACCCAAAGAAGTTCTTTGCTTACGTAAAGAGACGTATGGATACAAACTCGTCTATACCGGCTTTACTACGAGCGGACGGGACCCATGGGCATACCGACTGTGATAATGCCTGTTTACTTGGCGAACAGTATACTGGTGTCCTTTCTCATGAGGCCTCTCTACCTCAGGTTAAGCTGCTCACCAAAGTCCCGGAGGATGCTTGTCTAACTGAAATAAGCATAACGGAGACACAAGTCTTCGGGCTATTGCAAGAGCTAATTCCTTCCAAAGCTTCTGGCCCTGATTCAATTCATCCGAGGCTGACGCATGAATTGGCCGCTGAGCTAAGTGGCCCTCTGACATGTATGTTACACTATAACTCAACAGCTGTGACTTACGTTCGGAATGGAAGAAGGTAATCATCTGTCCGATTTTTAGGGCGGGGACAGAGTTCTGCCCGCGAACTACCGACCTGTCAGCTTACCAAGTGTAGTAGTTAAGTTGTGTAAAATATTGGTCAGGGATTTGGTGGAGAATCACCTGATTGAGTTTAACCTTCCCTGTGAGGCCCAGCACGGATTACGTAAGGGATTTTCTTGTCAGACCAATTTGCTTGTATCTCGTGAAAGCTGGGCTGAGGCAGTAAAAAACGGTCACGCCATCGACGTGCTTTCCGTTGACTTCTCGAAAGCCTTTAATACTGTCCCACATCAACGATTCTCATTGAAGTTGAGATCGTATGGGATATCCGGAGCCACCCTTAAATGGGTTTCTGCTTTCCTAGAGGGGTGAGAACAGTGTGTACGCGTGGTGCGTAGCCTTTCGCTTAGACAAGCTGTTCATAGTGGCGTTCCGCAGGGCTCGGTTCTAGGGCCGTTGCTTTTCGCAATTTAGGTCAATGATCTACCCCAGGGGCTTGAGGTACCGTCGTTATTGTTTGCTGATGACCTCAAGCTCTGGAATATTGTGGATATCCCTGGTGGCTCTGAGGCACTTCAGAGTGCCTTAGATAGGCTCTGGGATTGGTCAACCTTACGGTTGATGCCTATAAATCAGGCAGAATGTTCTGTCCTCTGCATTAGAGGTGCTAGTCCCCACACGCGCTATGTAGTTGGTGGAAGTGAACTCCCTGTTGTCACTCAGCAGGTTGATCTAGGTATCACCCACACCTCATTGTTTCACTCTGTGGACAATTGGAGAAAGACTGCTTGTAGTGGGTTTCATATGATGTGGTTTATTCGCTGCTCCTTCGGTGTCCTAACGGCCAATATTTTTGTGAAGCTGTTCTCAGCTTTTGCGCGACCCCACTTAGAGTACTGTATCCAGGCTTGTCCACCTTGCCTTGTAAGGGACAATATGGAACTGGAGAGGGTTCTGCTAGTGGGTGCAAGGTTATGCAAGGATTACGGGGGCAAACGTATCTCGAAAGTTTGCTTAGCTTGGGTATGTACTCAATGCACTACCGCAGAATTAGAGGAGATTTGATTCTCACTTACCGTATCTTAACGGGTAAGATCGGTCCAGACTTGTCCTGGCTATTTAGTCCCGCCAAACTGCCTAGTCTCCAAAGTCGCCTGTTGAAGCTGCACAAACAGCGTGCTGACCGGGTAAAGACGGAAACTCGCTTGTCGCGTCGAGTTATTGAACTCTGGAACTCGCTTCCGGCGCACGTGGTTAGGGAGTCTACGGTAGAGGGTTTCGAGCGTCAGTTAGATGCTCTTGGGTGGCAGTACCAAATCTTCCCCTTCTCCTAACCGACTTGTATCTTCAACTTTCCTTCGTTTTTAAATTTATTCTCACACCTTGGCCTTCTCATTATTTAGCTGACATTCCTCCTCTTGTTTTCTTAGCTTACCCTTCACTCTTTTACTTCCCATAAACCGGCCTGGCAGGGACTGCTGGGCAGGAAAATGTGGGCAGTAATTGTTTGGACAGGGTGTGATGCGGTCTTTGTTTTAGGTTTTTCAACATCTGAAGCAGACTTGTCAATTCCCGATCCGACGATACGCAAAAGAAAGAACATTCACGGGATTATCCTATCGTTTCGGTCCCAGCTGAACTTGAACATGAAGGGACCGTTCTATCCGCCACTGACGCGATTTTGAATGTGGGCTGTGGTTCATAAGGACAAACTGTTTCTGCCTTCTCAAAATATGAGGGTTTTATTGGGTACTTGCGCAACGTGTTTGTAAAGAGTTCAGTACCTACGAAAATCCAAAAACTGATCAGACCATGCATAATTGCGAAGATGATTATAATTGGAAAAGTTGAAATATAACAGTAAGTTGTTAAAAAGGAAACGGGATATAAAAATGGTTTATGGAAGTCCACTGTATGTATCGGAAAAAAGGAAGTGGGAGAATTTATGGTAAATTGTCCAAGACACAGGAGAATCCACAAACCGCGGTCCGATCGAGTTAGAGCGGAGACACGGTTATCACGTCGAGTCATCGAGCGCTGGAACCTGCTTCCAGAACATGTCTGTAAGACGTATAGTTTCAGATCATCAGAGGGTGATGTTGAGGCACTCGCAGTTAACCTGTGTATCGCCTCCGCGCAACTTAAAATTGTGCTGGTCTAGAGAAGCCCCGACAGCGTTGCTAAGGGGCTTGCTGATTTCATCCGCTAGCATTCGGCAAATAGGTGGTTAGTGATGGGGGACTTCAATCTTCCCAACGTTGACTGGCAGTATTTTTTCTGCGACGCTGTTGCAAGGTGTTTGACTACCGAGCTTCTCGAGCTGCCCTTGCATGCTTCCCTGCACCAATTTGTCGATCAGCCTGCTAGATTCATGATGGATCAAAACCCGTCCCTCTTGGACTTGATCTTCGCTAAATCCATTGATTTTGTCACCGATATTGTATACAACTCACCTTTCGGTGCTAGCGACCACGCATGTCTCTCATTTAAGTGCGCCCTTCGTCGTCAGACTAATGATCATCCCGACCGAGTACCAAATATATAGCGCGCAGACTTTCAGACAATGAAAGCCAAAGCCGCAAAGTCGCCTTGTGTCATTTTGGAAAGTGACGACATTCAAACGGGCTGGGACTGCTTTAAATCATACTTGAGTGAGCTCTCTCTTCCCCATATACCACTCTCTGGCAAAAATTAAAACTAGGGCAAAGCCACCCTGGTTTGATTCTGCTGTACGCGAACAACTTAATAGACGTGGCAGATGTTGGCGTACTTACTTATCTGCTCCCTCATTATGCACCTTCAAGCGATATCGTGAGGTTCGAAATGCCTGCAGGCAGTATCTACGTGGTGCTCGTCTACAGCATGAAGTAGAGCTTGCTTGTATAGCCTCAACAAACCCGAAACGCTTCTTCGCTTATGTCAAAAGGCGAAGCAACGTGAATTCGTCCAACCCAGTGTTGTTTGGCCCGGACGTCACTGCTGTTGTCACGGATCACGAAAAGCTTGTTTGCTCGGAGAACAGTATGCTGGGGTTTATGTTAGAGAGTCACAGCCGCCGCATATCAGTCTCCAGGCAAAGTTCCTGAGGGCTCCCACTTGGAGGAGGTTTCTATAACCGAGACTCAAGTGCTCCGGCTTTTGAGGCAATTAAATCCCAATAAAGCTGCCGGTGGAGATGCTATTCATCCCAAACTGTTGTACGAGTTGGCTGATGAACTTTGCTCTCCGATTACGCATCTTTTTGTGAAGTCTCTACGAGGCTGCTCTCTACCCAAGGACTGGAAGGAGGCTATTGTTTGCCCCATTTTTAAGAAAGGTGATAAGCACCTCCCTGATAACTATAGACCGGTCAGTTTAACGAGCGTGCTGGTCAAGTTATTGGAAAAGCTCGTGAGGGACGCTCTCGAAGGACATTTGAAAGCGTTTGAGTTGCTTAATCCTTCTCAGCACGGTTTTCGTAAGGGCTATTCTTGCCTTACTAACTTGTTAACGCTCGTGAACACTGGGCCGAAGCCGTTGATTGCGGGAAGGCAGTGGACGTGCTGTTTATTGACTTTTCCAAAGCTTTTGACACCGTTCCACATTCGCGCCTTTTGTACAAGCTGAATTCCTTTGGTATTTCTGGACCAGTCTTACGATGGATTTCAGCTTTCCTAATCGGAAGGGAAATGTGTGTGCGGGTGGGTTCAAGCTTGTCCTTCCGCCAATGTGTTCTCAGTGGCGTGCCGCAAGGTTCGGTTCTTGGCCCCCTTCTCTTCACTTTATACGTTAATGACCTACCTGATGAATTGGGTGTGCCATCCCTAATGTTTGCGGATGACTTAAAACTCTGGTTCACGATAGACGAGCCGATTGGTCTACTGACCCTACAGGAGGCTCTGGATAGACTTTGGAACTGGCCAAGTTTGTGACAGTTGCCAGTTAATTCAGGTAAATGTTCCGTTCTACGCGTTGGTCCGAATGACCCGCCGACGCGTTATTTGCTTGGCGGCAACGAGGTACCGCGAGTTCAACTCCAATCTGACCTCGGTGTTTTGCTGTCATCTGACTTCAAGTCCAGTGAACACTGGAAGACAGCTGCTCGTAAAGGCTTCAACATGTTGTGGATGATCCGCAGGTCATTCGGGATCATGACCACCGACATGTTTGTTAGACTATTTTCGGCTTTTGTAAGGCCGCACTTGGAATACTGCGTCCAGGCTTGTCCTCCATGCCTGGTTCGTGATAAGATGGCAGTTGAACGAGTCCTGCGGTCCGGGACGAAAATGGTGTACGACTTAAAGAAGCTGACGTACCCGGAGAGGCTACGTAAGTTGGATATGTTTTCCATGTATTACAGGCGGCTTCGGGGCGACTTGGTCCTTACATATCGTATATTGATGGGTCAGATTGGTCCTGATTTGACTGGACTGTTTCGCCCAACTCGAATGCCAACCCTTCGTGGCCACCCATTAAAGTTGCACAAACCCCGGTCTGACCGGGTTTTGGCAACTTTTAGATTATCGCGTAGGGTTATAGCTTATTGGAACACATTGCCTGCAGACGTCGTGATGGCACCGACGTTGAAAGAGTTCGAGCATCGACTTGACGCTCTCGGTCTGCAGTTTAAAGTCTTCCCCTTCGTGTCTTAAACTTTTCTTCGTCTATTACGGCTTACGCTTCTTTAACTCATTTTAACTTACATTTTAATATTGCCTACGATATTCGATTAGCTTGTCTTCTCCTCTGTTTTCTTTTCTTACTGACACTACTGTTTTCTTTTATTCTTCACGTGGCCGGCACAGCGGGGACTGCTAGTGCAGGGCACGTGGGCATTGTTTGGTTGACCATATGAATCGTGTGTGTTGATTTGGCTCTCCTTTGGCACATCAAGGCACCGGTTTCCCTGTTGGATCAACGACGTTTTCGAAGGTGGAACATTCGCGGGATTTTCCTACTGTTCCGGTCCCCAATTGAAACTTGAATATGCGTGTTCAGGCCCTGGGCTCCGTAGTGGACGCCTACGTGTATAGAAAAGATCCAGAAACTTGCGACCCCGGATGATCGAAGATCAGGCGAAAGAATGTCGTACGAATAATTGTCCTAAGTAGCTTTGGGATAAACTTTTCCATGGAACAGCGGGTAAGGTTGACAGAGTGAATTGATTGACTTTTTGAGTCATTTAGGGAATGGTGATTAGGCTTAACAGAGCGCTACTGCGGAAAGGTTCGACAGCCTAGCCAAACGCCGACAGCAACTTCTCAAACGTCCTGAAATCACTGTATAGTTCCTCACCGTTACCAACTGCTATTCTGTCCAACACTCGCCGACGCCCAACGCTTCCGTCGGGGACCCTCCTAGCAAGTAAGCTTGCTACCGCTCCACATCCGCGTTCGTCTAAGCGAATAACGGGTCGTTCTACTCCTAATTCTGTCATATGTACACACCTGCCCGAGTCTAACGACCTGCAAATTCAGAATCGACATTCTCATGTTTCCAGTTTGTGGAGCTCAATCTGTATCGCGTTAATCCTCCCTGAAACAAAACCCATTAGTCTCTCCAGACTGACTCGCTACCCTTCATCTCCGAGCGCCGGTTAAAGCCGTGACCTTGCAGTCTGGCCGGCTATGAAGGATGTCCTATTGTCGCACACCTACTCCGAACAACGCGTCTCTCGACATTTGCTATATTCGTATCT
>OX104067.1:4224222-4278748 GCA_944474145.2 Dicrocoelium dendriticum | reverse complement strand
TTCGAAACGTCCACTTGTTTTACTGACCGCACGTCCGTGGACACAAACCGTTTTGGTGAGTACCACGCTGCACCTTTCTCGCTCTGTCTGATACGCTTCTTATGCATGTAGCCTGCATAATCTACGTTTGGTTCAGTCGCCTCCGACTTCTATACTGTCGTATTTGACACGACTTACGTGGCATTGCCTACCGACTAGTATCCCAGGCTCCGCCCAAACATCTGGATTCAGTCACATAATGGTCCACTTGGCCTCAATCTGCTTATTGGATGTATATATACCCCTACCTTTAACTAAAACCAGTGTGGACGAACTTGTTGAGTGCTGTACCCATGTGTCCGAACTGCCCTTCAGAATTATAACAGTAAAGAATTTCAACAAGCCAAACATCTACTGGCCCCAGGGTAATGCTTCATCAAAAATAGTTCTATGCAAAAGTGGATCCATGGTATCTGATTTTATGTATGAAAATTTGGGTACATACAATAACTAACCTAACTTGTTTTCACCCACAGGCCAATACCAAACAGAGCCGGATAAAAGCTTGAAAATTACGGGGGCCGTAAACGTGAATCTCGCAACAATCCGTGGTGTTTTGGTACTGGTGCTTAGACCAGCAGGTTACTCTGGGGTGCGACAGTAACTCATACTCCTGGTTGCTGCCTGTACGTTGGGTGGACACATTTTGTTAAGGCTAGACGAATGCTTGCCGGTAGACTTGGTGAGGGAGGTTGAGCCCAAATCGAACTGGTTGCTTCCGTGGGCGCGGAGCTGTGGAAAGCAACTTTATTCTAGGTAATACACGTGCGTGTGAGTAAACACTGACGGCCCGGACAAACACGCACATATACATGCACACAGAAAACAGACTTTAACCACAAACGTCAAGTTCAATGTTTTGGGGTCGGATATCCACCAACTGCACTCCAGCAGCACACCGTGTTACCAGAATTAACGAGCCACCCGGATACAACTAAATGGTACGCCTTAAAGAGTCAAACTTATGGAGGTTGGATTATTACATACTGTCAAAGCCCAAGTGGTTAACTTACACAGGTATGGTTCCATAGGGTTTACATATTGACCGTTCAAGCTATGATAAAGTAGTCACCATATAGAGGTTGTCAACTTTAGAAATTTGCTCTAAGCGTACATACAATTCCAACCCTAAAGTAAGTAATCCGCCTCCTCCTTGGTCGACGTTTAAACTTTGGTGCTGCAGGTACTTGTACTAATATTCATCGCAGTCCCGGGGTCTTTGGCTTGATAACCGGCACGAAAAAACAGGAGGCTTGCTAGGCAAAGACCTATTTCGTTCCTATTCTCATCTGACCCATGGTTTATTGGTTTTTGTATGTGGTAAACCAACCATAATTGCTTAGCCTTTTGCTATCGTGCATGCAAAGGCGTGCGTCGAAATTTTCGATGAGTAATTTTTTTACTGTTTCAAATCTAATTAGTCTGTTGGTTTGAGAACACTTCTAAGGTTGTGCATTACATATTCAAAAATTAAATAAACTATCATAAATAATAGCCAAGAAAATGCACTAAGAGCGTTTGCGAAGTTTTGAACCTTAGGGGTTGAAGGAGCAATTTGTTTTAAGCTTTAAACATCAATTACCTTTTGTCGGCGGCTATGTTGTTTCTCCTTTGGTTGCAGTAATTCATTATGAGTTTATTTTACTGCGCCATTGCGAATGAAAAGTGTATAGTCTGCGACTGCTCAATAGCTAACCGAGAATTTTCATCTGTAGTCCAAAGCTTGTTGTTCCGCAATGTTGCTGACGGTCATCTGTTTTTTTCGGAGCAGGGGTAATTTTTCTCTCATATGTATAACCAAATGGATCTTCAGTGTCGGGGTCCACGCACTCAAGAGCACGGGGATTCTTTTTGTCGCTGTGACTGAATTGCAGGCATCTAGGCAACAATGTGTTCAGTTTATCACTGACGTGAGTTTTTTTTATAAATCCTGAATGCTGAAAAGCTGTTTCAGACATATAGATTATTAACAATAACTGCGCATGACTTTTAGAACCTATTTCTTTACTTAGTATTCACCAGTTAGTTTTATCAGTTTTGCTGTTAACTTCTGTTGCTTCCAGCTGTTTGGTTCTCGCTTATATCAACCTGGTTGAATAATGTAGCCAAAGCGTTAGAGGTTCACCTCGTCCTTGTTACTTACATTCGTAATATGTAAATCTTTTTAGGACATTTCGGGCCCTTCATACATCTAATGGTATTAGCAGAGAACGTTGGTTTTGGTGAGACGTTTGTAATCTATATAAGTATAGCAAAATTGTATATTGCAAATCTTTGTTTGAATTCCGTCTTATATGCATATTTTGTTCTAATCTAAAGAGTTAATCTAGTGTTTGATCACTGGCACAATTCCTCTCATAGTATTATCAATTTCCACGAAAGCGTGGCTATAGCTGCTCCTCACTATCCCTACTGAAATTTAAGCCCAAGTTCGCGTGTTGTTAAAGTCACTAGGTACCTGATTTGCTGGTTTTCCTTCTAATCCCGTGCAAATAAAGAGGCGATCACATGCATTCAATATATTGACTAGTAGAAAGCAGATGGAATAATCCTTCTCAGCTTCATCACTTCCCGATCATTGCGAGATAGATGCGTGTTATGAGGAAAAGAAATTTTACAGTGCATACATTTATACGGATAACAGTATGATACAGGCATAATAAGTACGTGTAAATCTAACAGATTCCTGAAGCATTACTTAGTAGATGCACTGACTACAGCCTCCGGTAAGTTGTTCCAGTCGTCCACTGGATAAAGTGGTAACCCAGCGTATAACTACGAAATGTAGTATCTGTACCAGTTGCGCCTAGCTTTTTTCTGCTTGAAAGCTTTTTAGTAGAACTGCATACTTTAGGTTTTTACGTTACTGGTCTTTCTATAATGTTTGATGTGTATGCTCAGAAGTACTCATAGCGCTGTTCATTAGTACCGGGTTTGAACAGTTATCAGTTTATTTGTATCTCAACAAACTTATCATGCTTGATTGGTTTGGTTTAGAAACGCCATGTGGACTTCTTTGAAGTGTTGGTTCGGTCGGGCTTTGAATGCATTTTGGCACTGTGTAAGCTTTGTTCGGTACTTTGTTCGTTACCGATGGCTGGTTATTTAAAAGACGGAGTGATTACCAAAACCACTCGATATCACTCCTTCACACCTCGGCTGCCCATTATGGTTGAACCGCTGAAACAATGACTCGGTACTTCCTTTATTTGGGACTAATTGAACTCATACCCTTCTTGACGATGCAATTACATATGTGTTGGGATTAACCACACGGTCCGTGTCTCGCACTATCAAGATATAAATTATTCATTTATTTCTTACTTATGATTACCTTTGTTCACTCCTACTGTAATGTTAAATGTTACTTCTCCGGTCCTGGGGGCGACTGTCCAGGAAGAGAGGACAAGTCTCATTGCTCAGTGATTTCAATTCTTGTACTTTTCGAACGTATGCGAATGGTGCTGGATCTGAAAAGTATTTTTAGTACCGTCAAGCATATCAATACTTCGAGCAGTCACCCGTTTTTGACACTTCCTCTGAACAATTTGGTCGATCGATCTTTCTTGTGCACATATTGTATATTCTTTACTTTGTTTTGGCCACGACTGTGTCAATCTCCTGAGGTGACGGTTTTAATCTTCCAACCTTAATAATTATACCCATGCAAGGAGCATCGCCATTGGTTTCCTGGAGGTGAAAATGTGCTTTACTCAAAAAACCAGCTGATGGTACGGTCTAGGTGGCCGGACCGTCCAAGCTATTTACACGAAAACAGCTCTAACTATGAGATACATAAACGATGGCTTATTGCTTTAAAATCCCCACCGGAACACGACCAGATGGGGTATGAAAGTGCGGGTGAGATCCATCGAAAGACTAACCCGCATGGAAGTGGGTCCCAAGGAGACGGTTCCATGGATGAACGTATTATTTCACTTATACTTTTTACTTACCGACGCTTATTATTTTTCAAAACCTCACAATCTTCTCAAAGATTTAACCGATCAATCAGCCGTGTCCGTTAAAAAGCTGGATGACTGCTTTGGAAAATATGAAAAAGCTAACATCTGCTCCTTGCGATTCTGCCGAACACCAAGAATCGTAATATCCAGTTGGACTTTACCTCACACCAACGAGGAACATACCGTTGTACTTTCTTCACCGCAATTTCAAGTCGCTACTGCAAGAGCTTAATATTACCTGTACATGTTTGATCTGTGCCAAACATGGACGCAGATTCTCACCTAAATAGAATTATACGCATTATTATTAACAGGGGCTTTGATGCTCGCTTGGTTTACTACAGCATACTGCATAGTGAGTAGAGGAACAATAGCTGGCGCGTACCCTGAAAATGACTGACGCTAGGTACAGGTTATACGTCTCCACATAACAACCGACCTAAAAGTTCTCAATGTTTCTATTGTCAGTGAGATTTGCGGTTTACATATGATGCATGAACACAATATATTGAACTATAAAACATACACAGAAATATCCGAACCTAGTCATTACACCGTACTCTAGTTCTTTTACCTCTTTAATAATATATGAAAACAGTTACTGGACTGAGGAAAGCAGGCCACTAGGGTACGCTATTTTGGAATGTGCTGCGTGGCATGCACCGGGATGGTTTAGTTGAACTGAAAAGTGGGACGACTAGCGGCACTTATTCTATTGACTGCCTTAATCCTTTACTATTGCCGGTTGAGTAGTCCTAAACTCATATACCATCTCTATCCTAGAACTGACAAGGAACATAGTTTTGTTTGTAATCCGGTGCATTTTAGCGTGCTCTATTATACAAGATTATACGTTTTCATTCTTGTAGCAGCTGCTTGTTCTTTGAGGTTACCGAAATGCTAAACAATAATTCTCAAAGCGCTGTACAAAATCTGTGCCGCTGCAACCATTGCTTCCAAACCAAAAAATGGCATAACACTAATTGGATTCTAAGTTGTCTCACTTACGCCGGTTTCATCGCTTTCGTTTATGTTTTTCGCATTTTGTTGATCATACGCTAAGGCATGAACTTGAATTTAGCAATGTACTATCATTTATGCTTCCACCGACTCGCTGAAGAACAGGTTGTTTGCCAATTAACACTAAGGCTCACAAATAGAAACAAGGTATTGTTCTATGCACCATTCCAACAGCTGGTGTCGCAACTATGAATCGTTTTAATTTTAGTCATCTTGGTTCGGAAGTATAATCCTTAAATATGGACCACATAAGCCTAGTCTAATCCTAAACGTATGCATGTTATTATGGAAAATTTTACACCTGTTAAGCAGTACTGCTGAGAAATGCTGGTTTACATCGGCGGTTTATGAAGGCATTAAATTCTTTTATTCATGTTTTGCTTTAAGTAATGATCACTTTAGCCGGTAGTTTGGTGTGCACTCAGTTAAAGTAATCAAACACCACACTGGCTTTTATGCACAATACGTTTGAAGTTGCACCTAGATCTACAAAACTTGACAACATTACTACCTTGTTTGCGAGACACAAGTGGACAATGTAAGGCGCCATTATGTAATTTTGTTTTCATATAGAAACTAAAATAGCCCTATTCTTGAACGAAAAAGAATTGAGGTAAACGGTTTGTAACATAAGTGGGCAGTGGCAACACTTTGCTTCCCTGCAGACGTATATGGGCCGCTAGCGGTCCAATTTTGGCGTGTGTAGAAAAGACAAGACGGAAATAAAGAAATAGCGTAATGTATCTGAACGCAACATTAAATACTATAATGCGTCGCGAACATTACCAGTCTATACTTATAAATTGTTAGTTTTTAATAAAATTGTGCATTTTGCAAGGACGAGTGACCGATAGACTACACATGAGTTGGCGTCTTTTGTGCCCTTGGGCGTCTCAGCTGGGCACATTTGGGGAGAGTTATGGTCACTCAAAGTAAGCTTTGTTGCAACACTACATCTACTATAACATCTTGTGACGATTGGAGGTCGATTTCTTCTACGTAGTGTTGGTATTTTAACCAAAAATAATGCATGCGCCGCATACGTTCCATATGCTCTGGAGAGGTTTTTCTGTGTGACCGAAATTCCTCTTAATCGCGCCTCTTTAGGATGGCCAGGGGCATAAAAAGCGGTCACTCAATGCATTCTAACGGCAAATCCGTGGGACATTTTTCTTTCACTAGGGCTATGCGAGTTGCCTTAATGCTCCTCTTGTTATCTTCACGCAAGTTATGATGGTTGACCATTTCCTAACCCCTTAGTCCTTGACTCCTCAATAAATAACCACGTTTCTTATTTTGGGAATCATGCGAACCCCACCACGTTTTCTACGGTAGTTACTCCCTGTACGACTCAAGCAGATGTTTGTGCTGTTTGCCGTTTTAAAAATACTGCAATCTTTACTGCACTTCTTACTGCAAGGTGGTTGTGACATTTTGATGTATTTTTAATTGGGCACGCTTAGTATTGCAAGATGTGCGTGTTGCTCGGCTTTGCAAATACGCCTTACGAAGATGACGTTGCTAACGGTATCAAATTACTGTTCTGTTTAGCATTTTTACCACAAAAACACTACGGCCGGTTGGCTTTTGTAATTGCGGCAATACGCCATAGTTGGAACAGTATCTTTTCAATACTGAAGATCCACTAGCATGGACAATGGTTTTGTGATTATTATTGTTATTATTGTTCTAATTATAATAAGTATATTTATTTTGATGAGAGCCACTGTGTCCATGGCGGCACAGGACAATTTGTACCGAAGAATCCATGCTCTTGCATGGGAACATGCATTGGTGGAGTATTGGGATATACGTTTCGTGTATTAAAGTTTTGGCGGATGGTTGAGGCCAAAGCCTAGTTATGAAAACAGTGGTGTTTAAATGTTTTTGGGCCCCTCTTGGAATAGCTCATCGAGGGATTTTTCCCATGTGCTTTTAGAGCTTAAGGTAGTTAGAGCAAGGTAATTGGCGAGTCTGCTACTAAATGTTGCCACATTATCACATGACCTGAGTGTTGTTGGTAGTTTCTTTCACAGATACCTATATCTGACCAAGAAGAAATTAGAGCGGACGTTTATTCTAGCCTTCGATATATTCAATGTAAAATCTTTGTTGCGAAGAGCTCAATTCTAGCAATGTGTAAATTGAGTGTAGACAGTTTGGAATAGACCTTTTTGTGTAACTTGCTGAAAAGCAGCAACGAGTTGTACTTCAATCATCGAATCCAAATTGATTCGAGATGAAGTTCATTGCAACGTCCTCGATAAGTCATAGCAATGTGTTTACCAATCAGATATTTAGTAAATGACCTCTGCAGGTTCTCCACAACAATTCCGTCACTCCTTCTCCTATTTCCGTATATTGGGCTTCAGTATTCGAGAATGGGGCGAATGAGTAGCTTGAAAAACATAACGCTAGCCCGAGATGTGTGCATTTTGTTGGATATATTAAACATAGACGGTCTGGCTCGTGCTACTTGGTATTGGGCCTGTTCGGAGCAATTTAAGGTGGACGAGTACCTAATGCCGAGATCTCGCGTGGACAACTGTGTAGTGACGCGTTCTTTGTTTAGGGTGATAGATCCATCGGGGATGCAGCAGCCGTAAGGCATTGTGCTTGATTTCTTAGCCGAGAGGTTCTTCACCCATGTGCAGCACCACGAAGCAAGGGAATGTAAATCATCTTAAACGAGCGGTAATGTCCCGTGAAGCTCATCACGCCGAAACTTATAGATTTGTTTGATATCCCCAGCAAATAACTATGATGTACCATGTTTTACAGATGGGGTGATGTCATTGATTGAGAGCAAAAAGATAAGGGGCTGAGCAAGCTCACATAAACGACTCCACTGGTGATTTAGCGTAGGGAAGAGCCATACTCACCTAAATTGACTACCTGGTGACGATCACTCCGGTATGACGATAGCTAACCTAGTAATGGGTCCCGGATCCCAAACTTCTCCAACTTTTGTAGCAGTCGCTTGTGCGGTACTCGCTTGAATGCTTGGTGTATGTCAAGAAACAAGATTACTATTGCATAGCCGGAATCGACTGATTCTGACAGGCGATTAAGATAATGCAGTTGACAGCTGGTGCACGATCGCTTATTGGGAAAACCATGCTGCATCTTGTTGATCAAGCCAGTAGAATCAACAAAGTTCATCATCACTATTCTGACCAGTTTTGCAAATAACCGAGCGATTATCGGAGTGTGGTGGCTTGGTCGGTAGTTATCAATCGTTTGCTTGGAACCTCTTTTATGCCGAGGCATAATAAATGACGTTTTCCTATTGGTCTGAAAAGTGACCAGATTCCAGCGATAGAGTGAACATGCTCATCAGTAGCAATGGTATATCAGGTCTTCTTAGTTTGTTGGTGTTTGGTGAAATGCCATCAGATCCGAGCTTGGAAGATGGCCTGATTGATCTGATAACTTGATGGATAGCGGCGAGCGAGACATCAACTTTGCTTAAGAAGTTTGTTTCTGTGGGCTCTGTGCACACAGACACCCGAGTCAACTTCGCCACTCATAGTAGTGGCAAAAAGGTCGCTGAATGCTTCACAGCTTTCAGCTGGGTCATGGAGTAAAGAACCTTCACTATCAACAGTTTCGGTACTCAGAGGAGAGCTGTCACTGGCTTTACGATGCAGTGTCTTGCCAAGCTCCCTAGCTTTGCAGCTTGTCCGCAGGGCTGTATGTACTTCATTTTTTCGTCGTGTTAATTGCGCGTGTTTGACTCTGGTGGTTAACTGATGCATTTGTAAGATAAGTAAATAGTTATGGGTCCTTCTGTATTTTGCAGCTAACATTTTGGTTTTCTTGCTGCCTAAGTGCTCTACGGAATCTTTGGAGACATGAGGGTATGAATACATTGTGGAGTAAGGAGGGCTATGGCGTGATGGATTTGTTTATATAACTACTACACAGCGGTATACACACTGGTAGAGAGGAAAAATACATCCCAGTCGGAGAAACGAATGAACTGCTGGAAGCATTCCCAGTTTATCTTATGGGTTGCAACCGGCATTCTAGGGGCAAGTTTAGTGACCAATTTAATTTGGAAGTTGAGTCGGATCATGTTTTGGTCGCTGCTAGGGAGATTGTTTAAGATCTCGGTCTGTGGATTGGGTATCCTCAAAGTGAATATTAAGTCCAGTACATTGGTGGACCTGGTTGGGCTGATAATCCATTGTGTCCAGCCCCCAGCTCTGATGGAAGAAAGAAAAGAGGTGTGCAAGGTAGACGTTGGGTGGGATGACCAGCGTATTTTCGGTAGGTTGAAATTGCCAGCAATATTCTTCTGGCTGTGTGGCTACTCTGATGCAAACTCAAGCGCAGAAGTGATGTTAGTAATACTTACATTAGACGCATTCGGTTGGTTGTATCCACATGTGAACAGTGTGTAAGATGAGACACCTGCAACTAACAGCCAAATAGATGCAGGGATATTTTCCAATTGTGAGTGGTCTATAGATTTAGCTGTAAATGTTTTGCGTAGGTATATACTACACCCTCCACCTTTTCTGTCACAGCGATCTCCTCGAAATAGGTGGTAGTTTGGAATCATCAGAGTACAGTCACGTGTATTTGAAGAACACCATGTTTCAGTAACGAGGATCGCTGGTGGGTCCGTGTACTGTGCAAGTGTGTTTATATATAATGAAGTTTGTTGTTAATGAATCTGGCATTAATCGGAATGACTAAAAATGCACTAAGTCTTGGGGAATGATCACTGTCCGTTGTGTGATCGTCTGCACCTTTGCGTTCGAGCATGGTGTACATGGTAGGTAAGTGCGAGTATGGTGGGTCCGAGTTAGCCCTTAGAAGGTTTGTTGATGAGGGTAGCATGTCATATGTGGATATCAAGACACTTGGAGACAAGACGGGAACCCAGGCATCATGCTTAGTTTGCCGTTGGTTTGACATTGGACTAGCTTTGTCATCTGAAAAATTGGAGGAAGAGTGGAATCAAGGTGTTTACCACCACCGGATGTATCTGAGATCGGAATAGGTGCGAGTCCATTCCCATCGCTGCTAAAGAATGGTTGTGGGAAGATGCCGCTTGAGAGGTTGAAAGAACATGGAAAAGTGCGGGTGGTAACACAGTCCTACTGGTCGACGTCCTTCCGCTATCTGTGCACTTCCAGTGATTATTGTGGAGTGTGGGATGATAATTAGGTGTAGCCAAGAGATAGTGGTTATTGGTCTTATTCAACGTGGAAGGTTGTTTAATCTGGTGGTTGTAGGAGGTTGCTCGATAGGGAATTTTGGGTGCCACCGAGTATTTAGTATCCATACTTTTTAAAGACACAGGTCTCTGAATTGAAAAACTCGTCTTTGGGCGACAGTGGACTATGAATTACATCAACTTGTCTATCCTTGGACGTGTTCCGTTAGTTTGGACCGGACTGTGATACATTCAATGAGTTGTTATTACGTCACTGTTCCAAGCACGTAGATGTTCCTTTAAGCCTTGTGCACGAGGAGTTCGATATAATGGGAGTGTTGTTGTCAGGAATAGGAGGACCCGCTTTATCCGTTTCTTTTGTAGAGGGTGTTTTAGTGGATCAAGGAAGGACGGCTATGGAGCTAGTTGACAACGTTGCTAGATTATTGTTGTCTATATCAACGCATCTAGTATCCACCTTGGATGCACCCGTCATTTGGAAGTTTGGCTGAGATTTCTCAAAGAAGCTAGTTATTTTGTCCGTTGTTCGCGGCACAGTGCCAAGTTCGGACCTTGTTAGGAGTGTCCTGTCTGGTTTACTCAAAATGCCGTTAAATTGGGTACACTGGCCTAGAAAGGGTCCACAATTGAGCAATCACTGCGCGAATTCCACGCTCAAAAATTTGGAAATAATTGGGACAACAATATTTCGATGTCTTTTTAAACCTTGGCATTTGCAGTCAACGTTAGACCTGTTACAAGCGTTCAGTATTTTTAGTTTTACTTTATCCAGGTTCAGTCTGTCCGGAACTTCAAAAACTATCACATTTTTCGCTCTACATGTTCCTTCGTGCACTTCAGAGGCAATTAACTGCCTTGCTTTTCCCATTATAACAGGATCAGTCTTCTCCATTGGGTTATTGATGTAGTCAAGCGTAATCAGGTGATCTTTGAGGGGTTCAAAGAGTGCCAGCATTTTTCTCATCTCATTAAGTTGTGATTCTAAAGAAAGTAATTTATCACTTAGTTCTGCGATGAGTATAGTTTTATCCGAGAAACAGCTTCGCTTTTCTTTTGGGGCCTCGCATTTTATTCGCTTTGCTGGTGGCGTGAAAAGTACAGTACGCTTAGGTTGCTGAATACGGCGAGACTTTAGTGGGGCCACTGCGATCTAAGCTTGTCGAGATTCAGACTCAAGCGCTAAGGTAATATATTGATGCAACAAAAACCAACCTTGTGTGATTTCTCGCAGTTGGAGTTTGATAGGTGGGTTAGATTCCACGGATACATTTGTCGGTAATAATCACAATTCAACGAACGTATCCAGACGTACAACGAATCCAAGATGACGGACACAGATGCTAGTTGGGCTAAACACTGAGAAATCCGAAATTAGCCAGAGAACCTCCACTAAACTTACACAGATTGAAGAATGCACCAAAAGGAAAATATTGATGTGCAATTCACACAGAAAATTCACATATAACAGAGTAATCCGGAAGACAAACTGGAATCCAGCTGTACATCGTACGTAGACGGATTGAATATGCGTTTTTATTGCTAGAAATATGCAACTCATTGTACTTGAATTACACAAATAAAAGCAGACTATTTGCAAACGCACCAAGCCTAAAATGTTTGCCCGTTTTCGCTCGACGAACGGGGTTGAGGGTCAGCATGTGATTTTGTCAAAGCATTTGTAAAGCTTCTTGGCGTGAATTGCGTTACACCTTATTTATCATCCATAAAGTGCATCTGCGAGATTTGTCAAAATGGTCGCAAAAAAGACATTTGAATATAGAATGAAGATTAACTTATCTGAGTCAATTAAGCCTTATAGTAAAATAATCCAAAACGTATCCACTTACCCATGCAATTTTTTGCTCAGCAGTTTTCATCTCTAATAACCCTGAAAGCGATCCAGCTACCGTGAGGTATGACATATGCAAAGTTAACCGAGTATGTTGAATTGGACATCCTAAATATCCCTCGTTGTTATAACGCACAGTGTTTTACATGCGTATTTAGCACCACAGGTGGTGCCGAAATATCGCAGAACAACTTTTGCTGGGATTTAGAAAACAGGAAAATTCGGACGTTTGGTGATTCTGTTCAATCATGAATTCAATGTTCTCCGATGTGGTAGCTGGCATGGCTTTATTCATGGTAAAAAACTGATGTTCGTTCCCAGAAATTTATTTCCTTTCGATGTACAGTATGGCGGTGGTCGTTAGGCTTATCGAGCTACGTTTGGCGACGTTTTGACCCTTTAATATCTACTGTTGCCGGGCCAGTCATTAGTTGGGGGCTAGAAGAGCCCAGCCTTCTGGCTCTCCAGGTTAAGGTTTGAAACTGAAGTGTCACCAATTCCTGTTACCATTTTCTAGCTGAATTACAGTCGGGCTTCTAGGTCGAAGGTTTTGTTTGAGCTCCCTAATCGTTTTACTATTTTGGCTTGGGCAATCTGGCAGTATCCCAGCCAAAACATAAGCACAAATGGATCTAGCTCCAGTCTCTGGGTACATCCTGAGTTAATCCTTTTTTAGTTACAACATGTTCTATTGTCTGCGGTATACAAAACAGTTAATAAGTGAAAATATCAACTGCTTTACTGCAAGTTTTTCACAATTCATTTGAAAGTTGGGAAGAAGGCAGCGAACCATAACGAATAATGTAAAACAGCATGTATCCAAAAAGTTTCATCAGCGAGGTAAAATCTTGGTTGCTCACAAACCATTTCTATGCAGTTGAACAACTGTGATCCGAGTACCGAAGTGCAATGAATCCAGTTGCCACGACTCGCATCTCTAGAATAACAATAAATAAAAGTGGCAAGCTAGTGGGTTTAATGTGAACAGTATGTAAAGAAACTGGATGCGAAAAGGGGGTGCGTTAAACTAATCAAAATAAAATGGAAATTAACGGCCAAGTGCATAAAACCAAATGTAGGAGAGCCGCTGACTACGTAATTGCAGAGGGCAACGAAGAGCGTCGGAGGTTTGATCAGCCTCCCCTATCCACATAGGCTGAATACTCTCAAAATATACAGTGGACGTTATCAGCGTCTAAGGGCCGATTTTATAATGGTATACCAGATCCTGAGAAACCCCAACTACCCATGCCATTCCCAGCTAATACTCAGTCAAAACATGGGTTTAAGCTGGTCACGCAGTACAGCCTCCTGGAATGTCGACGAAACTATCTTTCCCTTCGAGTGACACAGCCTTGGAACGCCCTCCCGGAACGTGTAATAATTGCACCCACCCTATCCCTTTTCACAAAAAGCCTTGACGATACTCTGTCACATTTACACTACGTACTATAGACCATGACCACTAGATGCTGGCGCTAATGTACGACAGACAGTAGACAGTGCCATAATCCTACTCGAGAATGAGTCACTCCAAACCCCTTGCACACAGTTTGATAAATGCTACTACTGTAGAAACTGGATTTCTGTATCCCGTCGACCCGAGATAGCTACACACGAGTAAGCGTCGTCCTTGCTAATTTTTACTTTTTTTCTCGCTTGCTACGGGATCTATAACCACTCCCCTTCTTGCTTTGTGTGCGCACATTCTACGTTTATATTCCCTTTATACGGCATCGCAGTCAAATCTGCAATCACCCAAACTGACGCTTCCACTATCCCTTCATCTATCTTGTCTTACTCTAACCGCCGTACGGGACATGTCAAGCGCCTGCTTTTTACCCGTTATAAATGTGGACCATCCCGAGGCCCCCATTCCCGAAGACGGTACGTACCAGCCTAACCAAGTCTCTCAGTCAATTTATTCGTGCCTCTGTGCAACGTCATGGACCGGTCACCTCGCGGTTTCGCCCAACTTGATGCAGCCAGGGCGTATAATGCACGTCGAGGAAGCCGGTCAACGGGGATACGGAGGACATGGTTTAGCCACCATAAGCGATTAAGATTCCGTAAACGCTGCATTGAGGCACTAAAAGAAATCTTGCCAAAAACCAACTGGCAGGCCACAGCATTGTTCACCCGGTGTTCCCAACAGATGTGAGCAACACTCCGTAAGCACCGATGGTCAAACACGGCCAAGCGTTTAATGCTTTTGCCGCGGACTAACAAAGCTTCTATATAATACAGTAAGACTGGCCTTACCGCATCGTTATACACCTTACGTTTCGTTGATAGGCTGATCTCCCGCAGTCTCCGTACCTAGTTCAGTCTCTTAAATGCCACACGGTCTTATTGGTACGTGAAGTGTCGGCCGGTGGTCTGCACGCCTGGCTTGCAATCATATGGTCACCAGTTCGAATCCGCGTAGGGGCGGGCGTCCTCGCGGTATAACCAGACCACGCGCGACTGGTGGTGGTCACGCGGCAGCGAAGTGCCGTTACGGTGTACAGCTGAGGGCTTATATTTTGTTACGCGAACTAATTTCCTCAGTGCCGTGACCACCAGAGGTGGCACAGCTGCCAGCGCAAGTGAACCGATTCACCACTTTCAGTGTCTGTTCGGTAAATATATAGATATATATATATATATGTGCAAAAGTCTGCTAACAGACATAATGCCATCAGAAACCATGGGATTCAAACGAAGGTACAGAAACAGTAAAATAAAACACAACACAACAATGTCCATGGTTTCCTCAGAGGGCAAGATCCTACCCGGTTGCCCAAGCCGAAGTAGGGTGTTGACTTAGGGGACACCAACCCGAACCTTTGGCTGAATAGCCTGCCCGCAAGGCAGCGGAGCGAATTCAGGGAATAGCGCCCATTGGGAGCCGGTGACTGATTGCTCAGTTCATACGCCTTTCGTTTGTTCCTTTGTCAAACAGGGGCCCAATGCTCCCCAGAAGTACAGCATAAGTTTGCTGGAATACAATGCTTCGCCAGGATAAAGCAAGGGGCAGTGACTTTATTTAGTGGCGAGTCACGTCCGCCACGTCACAGTGTTGTTAAACGGACATATGTGGCTTTTGATAGGGAGAACGCTTGCCAGGCGAAAACCCACCACGTCCTGGAACACTGCCGCCGAACCATTTGCTGGAACGGGAAAATCCCGAACCACCCAGCTGGCACCACGAGGAGGTTGTTCGGCAAGTGCTAGAACCGGAGGTGTGTCGGTCCAGTACTGCAATAGTACTTTGCACTTTGAACGTGCAAAGCACATGCCGAAGATTGCAGCGCCACGCATCAGTCTATCCAGTAGTGTTTGCGTGGCCACTGCGTCAGACCCAACAGAAGCTATGTCCTCAGCATTCTCCAGGTGTGTCAGTCGGTCAACTGGCATAACCGAATTGCGCTTTGAGGGTATCGGTCTCATGCTCGTAATATAAAGTCGAACACAACAGTCGCACCGATGTCATCTACAAGATAAATTGCAAAGAATGTGACAAACACTGAATCTGACAAACTAGAAGGAATCTCTCAACACAGATCAACGAACACATGATGTGCATACTGAGATTTAATTCCCATTCCTTGGTTTTCCTGCATGAACACTAAGAGAGCCACCACGTCAACATAGAGAACCTAACGATTCTACCACGTAAAGTTCGAGGCAAGAAAGAGTAGTCTTGGCTGCATGGCATCCAATGGCCAATTCAATCAACTGGCATGTTGAACCAGATAAAATATGCATATCAATAAAGATGAAAACTCATCAACATGACCATCGAAATTGAGCTATCTAATTCGTACTGAGTATTAAAGTATAAATGGAAAAAGCAAGAAGCGATGTATCTGTGTAGCGGCATCTAGCATCCCTCATGTACAATGACCTATTAGGTTGGAGCGATTTCCTGATATTTCATGCAGGCAAAGCGTTTGTCTAGGAATTTTTGAATTCGGATACCGCATGTCATCGAAGCAAAACAGAGACATCTCTGTTTTCTGCTCTTAGCAAGTATTCAGTATTACGTACGAATCAGAGCTCAATTTCGATGGTCATGTCCACTTCGAACAATCCGAGCTTAGGCTGGCAGGTCGTCGGTCCTTGCGATCGATCACGCACACGATTATCCAACGTATCGCGCCGCTCCGCTCCGTTGCACAAAAGCACACTCGTGGTGTCACCACGGATGGGGACAAAACATTTATAGCAAAATGGCGAAAATCAGCTTACTCTGAGCACTAAATGAACAGACTAAGCTACCAATGTTTGCTTCTTTATCAAATCTAAAACGTTGCTACTAGTACCTCCGTTCTGTATTCCTCTCGATCACATTACTGCCTTGCTTGCCAGATTTCGAAAATTGTTTTACATCAATTTTGCTTTCAAGTCAAGTCAAAATAAGCTTTATGTACCCTAATGGGTTCAAATTCAGCATTTACACCATGACTGCGGACACCTGAATAATAATGTCAATGTACATATTTGGGAGAAAAGTGGAGAAGCGCTCGCGTAGCATGTTTATGACATTCGCTGGGTCAACAAACAATCGTAAGGCAAAACAGTATTACGATATGCTGACGTGCAGGAGAATAAAATTCTGAATTTCGAACTGGTAAAAGAGAAATAGAACGTTTTGGAAAGATCATTGTCAAGTGGATGAAATTCATCAGTTAGTACCTTAGAAGAAAAATCATTGCAAGCACCAAGATGTGTGGGAATAATCAAATCAACTAAAGAATCTCTAGGCAAGCCGCTGCATCCAGCAATGTGCTTTATAGACCGCATCAATAAGAGGTAGTCTTTCTGAACTAGTCCAGAGAAAATGACAGGAGAGCAGTATAACCAATAGGGAATAATACAAGAGGTCACAAATCTGAATATTAAAGTACGAGGTACTGAATGCACCTTAACTCTGGGGCATAAAAGAAAGGTTTCTGACTTTGTGAAAAGTTTTACAGACGTGCGCGAACCAAGAAAGGCTCTGGGACAGAAAACGCCGAGATACTTGACGATAGAAAATTTTCATTCACAGTAAGTGCAGGGAAGAAAGCTATGAGGGACTGCAACTTATCGCCACGTAGAAAAGAAAATATTACATCTCTGCATTTAGAAGCATTAAGCGTAAGGGATCTGGATGAGGACCATTCCACCAAATCTTCCAACTCACGTTGAAGTGATGAGGAATTCTGGTTAATGGGATACATACATCCCAGTACAACATTATAAGCATACTTATACCCTATAAACGTGATTTGTATAGGGAGATGTTCAACATACAAGGAAAATAGAAAAGGTGATAGGATCGCTCCCTGTAGAACGCCACAGTCGACAAGGAAGACAGCTAAGTTTTACCGTTCAACTTGGTGAAGTGAGTACGATCTATAAAGTAGTCACGTAACAGATTACACACACACACACACACACATGAACCCCATTTTCAGATAGCAGGTTTAGCAACCTTGACCTATCCAGGCTTCCAAAAGCATTGGAATAATCTAGGAAGAGAAGCCGTACGGATTTATATTTTTGATTTAATACCGAGGCTATAGAATGAACAACATATGCCACTGCATCCAGTGTGCAGTACTGGGGTCTATACGCGAACTGGTAGATATCGACTTCAGGAGTGGCTGAAAAAATCCGCGGAATTAACAGCCTTTCGAAAACTTTAAGGAGCACAGATATACATGCAATTCGGCGATACTTTTGAGATCCAGTTTTTGATACTGGACTAATATTGGCCGCTCTTCAAATGTCCGGGATCGCACTCGTAGTGAGGCACTGGTTAAAGAGTTCTGTTAGAGTCAATGTGAGAGAATCAGCACACTCCTTCAAAGCTAAATGTGAGTGAGCATCAGGACCACAAGCTTTTGTTACCTTTAATCTTTTGAGTTCCTTGTGGACTTTGTTGTGCTGTTGGAGTTCTGCCAAAACTAACTACCTTATGACAGCGTTCACTGGAATCACTGAATCAAGCGGTACGGTTCTGTTTCTCTGGCGGCGCTCAGCATCCCATTTTGATACGAATAGCCCAACAGACTGAATTTACATTCACGT
Organism: Dicrocoelium dendriticum; assembly: GCA_944474145.2. Taxonomy (NCBI): domain Eukaryota; kingdom Metazoa; phylum Platyhelminthes; class Trematoda; order Plagiorchiida; family Dicrocoeliidae; genus Dicrocoelium; species Dicrocoelium dendriticum. The sequence continues at coordinate 4,260,627 of OX104067.1, read as the reverse complement.
TTAACACCCTGAATATGACGTATTTTGCATGTCCGAAACTAGAAACGACGGCTTTACCGCGGTTATTAAACTGGTACATGCAAGTCGTTCTTCTTTCCATTGGTTACACGCATCAGAATCCGCTGGTTCAGAATTCACAGGCCAAACTAGAGTAGTCGTCATTTGTAACCACAGGTCTTTAGTCTGCTGGTTGATGGGAATCCCTGGAGCAGCTGTCTGTGTGCTTCCTGTTTCCCAGCACGGAGCAACGCTGCATATCGCTTATGTCCTCGTCGATTGCAGATTGGAAGTCACAAAGGACGCTATCTAGCTGGAAATTAACACATCACTTTGCAGTGTTATCCGTTCAGCCATCGCCCTACTGTTATTGGCAAATCGATTCGCAAGCCGCTCACCGCCACTTAGAAGCTCAGCTGGATGGTACGTTTTGGGTTTAACTCCGAACGCAATGGAATTGGTGAGCGTTTACCACAGCTGTGCACTGAGCAGTATCCGTTTCTCCGCGACACACCCTTCGTCCGTAATAGCCGCTGATATGCTACTTGGCGTCGTCCGACACTTGCGCAACAATGGGCTCAGGCAGACCACATTGACCTGCATTCCAAATAGCCTGGTTTCAGTATGCATTGCTGGGTGTTCTGGGACAAGCAACAGACACTAGCAGGTATCTAAATCGAAACTTTTTCCCGATAAAAAGGGGTGGAAACATATGAAAGTAATGGACGCAATGTAGAAGAGGTACAGGTCCTGCAACTCGCTCACATCGATAATGATTCACATGCATCAGATTGGTGTTCATCAGCACTCTGGCGGTTGTTGGACACTTTCTTAACGCCTTCTTTATTCCTGCCGCCAGTCTTGCCTACGGGGACGCAAGATCGTTATACTTCACGAGCCAAGATACACGGTTAGGTGAGGTAATAAAGATCGGGTTTAGTCAGCGGATATACCTACTGTGTTATCAGCTAATACAGCGTGGGGTCACGGGTGTTGCTATCAAATCTCACTGATTGATCCCAATGGATGCATGCGATAGTACAATCACTGCTAGTTAATGATAACCACTCTATTTATTTTCACAATGAATGTTAACCATTTCTGTGACACATGCATTAACTATGATTGCGTTTTAACGCTTTCATGGATTTCTGTGGGGTTTCTTTCCGTAGTATGAAGCATCTGTGATGCCTTGTTGCGCATATTTACACACAAGTATGTAACCACAGCCTTCCCGTCAACACGGTATCATCGACTTATTAAAACGATGGACAGCTAAAAACGAACTGCTCTGTCTGATAAGGTTGACTGAGCGCCGACTGTTGTACCAGGACTGACATTAATTCGTTGTTTACTCACATTATTGTTGCGACCGAGCGCAACAACACTATGGTGCTCTAAGCCAAAGGTAGAATATGCTATTAGTGTGAACTTCAACTTGCCTGCAACAGCCGAGGCACTGAAGCTTTCCTAGTGCATTGACCTGCACAGAAATACGTTGTCGTAATCTAGGTTCCGAATGGGCTACTTGTTTGATGAAATTTTTTGTTAGACATCTGATGGATGATAAACTACGCAACACCGACTTCCCGTGTGCCAATATGATGGAAATACGTATCAACACCTGGCAGTAATATTGAGGGAAAACGAATGGTAGTTCAAGTTGCCGACTCGCCCTATCTACAGTGAGGCACACGGGTAAGGGAAGCTGAATTGGCTTTTCTTCTCTACGCAGTAAGTAACCATCAAAGCGTGGATCTTTCATCAAACTGCATAGTAATTTAGGCTATATTACGACACGCCTTTTTACGGATCCGATTAGTCATCATCATCAATACAAGTTAGCTGAGGGTGAGAAATAAACCTCAGCTAATGTGCCGATTAGTCAGTTCGTTAGCTACCCTTTTCGCAGCTGTAAAGGCTCGGGCCAATCACGTTGACTAAATACCAACCGTCAGACTTGGGCAGTGGTGGGTGCTCAGAACAGGGCTTATCCAAGCAGATCGGTCTGTTTTGTGCTTCGGCTATGTTACTGCAAAATCTCATATAGTCTCTCTGCATTGTTGCTGGCGATTTTAATAAATGAAATATAACCTTCCTCAAGTAACTGGATCTGACAAGTTTGATAACTTTCGCGACCAAACGATACGCGTAGTGGGATGTATATTACACAAAAAGAAATCGTTTGTTTTCCATTCGACTGCGAGCGCTACTGAGTAATTCGGACCATTGTATACTAAGGACTTACCTTATCATCTATAGTAGAACTTGCTATGCTGCACTGACGAAACGTTCTTCCAGGATCATCCGACGTCGTACTTCCTCCGGAAAAAATAACGCACAACTTTAAGTAACCGATTTTTCAGTTTTCACTGAGGAATGTCTGTCGATTGAATGTGAACATCTCACGAGTTACGTTAATGTTTGCTCCCACCTAGCTTCCCTCTCGAAAAGATTTATCTGCGAGAAGACAAATTTTCCTCGCTAAAATTGAGACTAAACCCACGGTCACCTCAAGAAGATTCCGAGTCGTACAACGTTGATCAGATAAATTCTCAATATCTACTGTGTTCTTGCTTTCGATGAATTCATTTGTCAGAAAGCTGCAGATAAATTCCTCATTTAAGCTCAGAATTTCCGTATCTCAAGTCATCTGTTGACATGAGTTACTTTTCATCAGCTGGCGGAGAACGCCTTACATAATAGAAGTGAACTCAGCCACATAGTAAAGCTAAGCGACTCATAGCGACGTTTAGAAAACGAAGTACATTAGACCGGAGTACTGTCATAAGGTTATTTCTCCGGTACGGATGCCACAAAACTACCCCCATTTTAGCACTGTCTAATGGCGAAGCAACTAAGCATACGTATGCATTTTCGGTTTACGAACCAAACTCATTTCCGGTATCTCCTCATCAGCTAAATATAACACCTTGATATAGTTAAATGAATACGGAGTGGGTTGTGGAGCTAGAAAACCGAGTTGTCGAACGGATCATTTGGGTGTACTGTATTCACATAGATGCCAACTGAATGACAACTGGTCACGGTTGGACGACATCCCTAACACGTTGTTTGTGCACACGCAACGGGGCGGTTGTTGAGAAGAATCGGGAACACCTCCGTTAATTCATGGAAGCGGACACCTTTTACACGATAGATCGGGCGGAGTGCTTTATGCATAACAACGGGATGATTGCTTTCGACCAGATATACGATCCTGCTACGCAGAACCCACGGGTAAGAAACATGGACAGGTTAGTGTACGCAGGTTGAAGCTTTGTGGTCGTCCGATAAAACCAGTGCCTAGTCCAATTTCCTGTCGTAAGAACAACACAAACTTGTTCCGAGGTACCAATGAATCAAACCGCGCCCCAATAAGGTAAGTGTCCCTAGATAACGACTATCCTGAAGCGCTCGTTAACAACACTGTGCGAACTGACTGGAGTACCGCCAAAGTCCCTACAGTAAGAAAGAAAAGTGCATACTTTCGTTGACATTTAAGTGACTTCATTTCCCAAAGGCTTACCGAACTATTATTAGGGGCTGCCAATAACACTTATGACCCTGTACACTCAAGCCTTACCTTCACCCGTACGTTTGTGCTAACCTTCCAGCTGAAGGGTAAATTGTCTGTAGATGTCAAGTTCAAGTTCAATTTGGATAGGAACGGTCGGAAATTCTCGTGGTTATTCCTTCTCTAATGTGTCGTCGAACCATGATAGAGTTCGTGGGATCGATTTGAAACCCAGGAAAGCGAAATCAATACGCTCGAATCACATCACGGTCAAGCAATCAATGCTCACGCGGTCTACACTAGCAATCCCCACTGTACCGGCCACGTGAATAAGAATAAACGCTAAGGGGATCAACAAAAGCAGCTTAATTATTTTTGTTGTACTAGTGCGAATATGTAGATAAGGCAATGAGGGGGGAGAAGTCAAGGAAATAGAAATGTTAATTAAAGAGCAAAGGGCTGTAACTGCAGCCAAAAGTCGTCGAGTCGATGTCCAAACACCTCCACTGTTGGTGCTAATGTGACTTCGCTGGGCAGTGCGTTTACTGAGTCAACGACCCTGCGTGATAAACGAAAATCAGTTCTAACACGATCGGATCGGGGCTTATGTAGCTTCAAAAGAAAACCACAAATTGATGACATCTGAGCCGGATGGAACAGTTCAGTTAGAGCAGAACCAATCTTGCCCGTCAACATACGGAACGTAGGGATCAGGTCGCCCCGACGGCGCCTATAAGTGCAGCGAGAACATCTGCAACCTTCGCAGCCTATCAGGATACGAGCGCTGCCTTGGTGCTTGCACCAGTTTCGTGCCAATCCTGAGAACTCGTTCTAAGGCCATCTTGTCGTGGACCAAACATGGAGGACATGACTGCACGTAGTACTCCAAGTATGGACTGACAATGGCTGAGAACAATGTAACAAACATTTTATTTGTTATGTTGCCGAATGACTTGCGGATCATCCACAGCATTCGGAAACCTTTGCGAGTAGCAGTCACCCAATTCTTGCTAGATTTGAAGTCAGATGATAGTGAGAGACCCAAGTCGATTTGTTGAGTCATTTGAGGCACTACATTTTCGCCAAGTACATCATGAGTTCTGGTAGTGCTTGATCCTATACGCGGGACCGAATACATGGCATGATTTATTGGCAGCTGCCATAAATCTGACCACTCCCAAAGCTTGTCAAGAGCTTTCTGAAAAGCCACAGGACCATCGGACTCGCTCACTGAATTGCAAACTTTTAATTCATCCGCAAACATAAGGGATGATATCTTCAGTTTCTCGGGTGGACCGTTAACATACAATGCAAACAGTAGCAATTCGAGAATCGACCCCTGAGAAACACCACTCAGGACGACTTGTCTGAAAAATAGCCCAGAAATCACTCGGACGCTGATCTTCTTACCTGCCAAAGGAGCCGAAATCCATTTCCGTTTAATCAAAGGCCGACGATGCGGGACGGTGTCAAGGACTTTAGAAAAAGTCAATGAACAAAATGTCCACCGCCTGTCCTAGATTCACAGTCTCAGTGTAATATGCACCCGGTCGAGGGTTCCGAGTTCCTCCTCGTTCAGTGCGTAAATGTGGTCGTACTGGACCTGTGCAACATGCACTGTGTTCTAGCAATGGTGAGAAAACTTCACCACTCCCCGTTGTTTGGTGAGTGTGCCCCACTCACTTCTATTCATCCACGTTCTCCGCTGTAGCAGCGTCAACTGCCTGAACCCAGAAGAGACCTACTTCTTCTTGGGAGTCTTTTTGAGTGCCGGCTTCTTGGATGGTTTTGACTTCTTAGGCGTGGCCTTTGGCTTCTTGCTAGCCTTAGGCTTCGACGGAGTCTTGCTCTTTGGTTTCGAAGGTTTCTTCGGGGCCTTAGGCTTTTTAGGCGCGGCAGCTTTCTTCGGTTTGACAACCTCCGGTATTTTTGCAGTTGAATACAGCGTCTGATTGCACAATCTTTCCGCGAACAGCATGGATGAAAATCGGTAGACCTGCAGTTAAACCCACCAGGCTGCATCCGGCGAACCACTGGGGCTAGACAGAGATATTGATCGCGATATAAAACTCGACGACACGCGCATTCGTGGAACAATCTACCTGGTTTCCTGTGTCGATATTAACCTTCTTGGAATGGATTGGATTGACCAACTGAACTTGCTCGACATACCACTAAATCGTATGTGTACAAACGATAATGCGTCGGTCCGCCACACAGTTGTATCGACACATCCAAACCAAAACACTTCTGAGCAACTTTACGTAAAGTACCCTTGTGTTTTCCGATCCGAACCTAGAATCTGCACAAACATACAAGCAAAACTTACGCTGCGTCCGGAAGCGAAACCAGTGTTTCGACCTAGACGTCCGGTTCCATACGCGTTACAACAACTTGTTAAACAGGAACTTGCTCGCTTACAACAAGCTGGCGCGATTGGACGAATCGCTTTCTCTCAGTGGGTTGCTCCCATCGTTGTGATCAAGCAAACAAATGGCACTGTTCGTCTGGGTGCAGATTTCTCAACTGGACCCAGAAGAAATCTACTTCTTCTTGGGAGTCTTTTTGGGTGCAGGCACTTTACGCTGCTACAGCGGAGAACGTGGATGAATAGGGGTGAGTGGGGCAAACTCACAAAACAACGGGAGTGGTGAAGTTTTCTTACCACCGCTATAACATACTGCTATACACCTTCTGTACGTACCATTAGCCTATTTATGAGTGATAAGTTACATTTATCTGAACGCATCTGTGCACATCACCTAGCAGGGACTAAACAGAAAATGCGCGACCACAATATTGGCACGCATTTGCTCTAGATGAATAATGCCATCGATATCTCCAAATCTTTTCACCCAATCCATTGTGTGAGAGTTGTCCACTCCAAACGTACCAAATACCACATTTCTACTTTGATGGAGATGACCGCAATTAATAAGGTTGTACTCCAACTGTGGCTATTCCTCATACATGTGTACGCGCATATCACACTACTATAAGCATTATGACACCACAATTTTCCACTTCTTTTAGCCATTCCTCATATTAGCTGCATAAATGTGTAGTGGTTAACCTGCTGATGTGTCGTCGAAAACCAGTTTGCTTTGCAGATCGACTTTTCAGAACTGAACGGGGAAGTATGCACCATGTGAGTGCATTGCCTCGCGCAGTTTCTGTCCTTCTTGAAAAACGACAAATTTTACCCGTCTGTAGTGGCATTATTATTTTACTTTCTTGTGCTTATCATACCTTTGGCAGACATTTAGTTATTGCAACCCCCTTGCCTAGGGGAACGTGTTAAGCTCTAGCGTGTTGACCTCAGTGAGCCATTGTTACATTGAAATCTAACGGTTTGGGATAGAGTTCAGTGAGTCCAAAAGTTTCTTATCATATTGTCAACACGGTGAAGGCTAACTCGTAATCTAACTGTTTACATTTCAAACTGGATCTTACTCAAGCCACCCAGGATATTATTTTACCAATCAAGTTAGATAGGTTTCCAATCACCTGGGAGCGTTTTTTTAACCAAACCGATTGCTGACAAGGCAACATTCACGCGTGCCTCTCATTTTGTGCTGGCCTGTGTCAGTCAAGGATGAAAATTGCCCCCACTCTGGTTCATGAGATTGCACTTCTTATCCTGTGGTGCGTGTGCCAGCTCGCAATCATTGCAGACGAGCTCGTGGTGGCGCATGTTGGGCATGATGTTTAACCTTTCGTGTATGTTGAAAATCACACGCATTGCCTTAACTACGACGTGTATGGCCGGGGCGGCATGCACACGAAAATGTTCCCCAAATGTCGTTTTACAATCCCCCTAGATACACCCTAGGACGTCTGGAGTCAGACTCTCTCCGCTAGTTCCTCTGCAGTCTTGCTGAACAAGTGCGCCTTCTCGTGTGCAGGCGCGTCCAGGTCGAAAAACTGCAGCTTGAAAGCGTTGTCGGTCCGAACATGATGCCCCGTACTAATGAGATGTTTAAGGACGGAGCTATGGGCCTTCTTAACTGTACCGTGCTGTAAAGTGGCCGAACAGTGTTCCGCTATCCTCTTAGACAGACGGCCGGCCGTCTGTCCTAGGTACCTAGCACTACAGGCGCAGGTGAACTGATGCACAACGAAAGATTCAGAACAAGCCGGGAGTCTATCTTTGAAGCTTGTAGTGGTAAACGGAACAGTCTCAGCAAGAAAGTGGACTCTTGTAGCCGCATATGTTTGGTTCACAGCGACGGACTATCGTCTGTTCAGTAACTCGTAGGCGATATCTCCTTTGAAGCGAACCGAGATGAAGACATCCTTTTTCTTTACCGATGGTATTTCTTTAACTTGATCAGAAACGGCAGAATGTTTCTAGATGAATGTCGTGGAATAACCGTTGTTTTGTAGCGTTGTGAGAATGAAACTCTTCTCAGCACCAAATGTTTTTGGACTGCAGATTTTTGCGGCGCCATAGTGAAGACAGCACACAAGCTTTCTGTTGTATTTCATGGGCACAAAACTAGGGAAATGCGTGTACTTGCCCACTCATCTTCCCGCGGAATACTCTCTTCTAAAGCAATCCGTCAGCTAGCCGCCGCAGTAACGCATCCAAAAATGACATTTCACTGTCACAAGTGAATTTTAACGATGGGTGCACAGGGTTGCACTCGTCACGTAGGTGGAGGGGATCAATCTGCGGCTCGCATACCATGGACGTGTCGTCTATGTATCGTGGATAGAAATCGAGAGACGCAATAAGGCTCTGAATGGGACCGCGCTCAATTTTGTGACGAAAAAGTCGGGAAGAAGTAGCCCTAAAGGGGACCCCATTGCAACACCGTCTATTTGTCGATAGTATTTTCCATCGAACAAGAAGTGTTTGTTAAAGGTAAATGTAAAATAGTTCCTTTACTCGTTGGACCGGAATACCGATGTCAATGTTGTTTTCGGTTGGGTATTCGCAAATGAAATTAACAGTTTCTATTAAAGGAACATTCGTAAAGAGTGCTTCTACGTCGAAAAAGAGCATCAACTTCTTCCTCAGGTTCAGCTCTTCTACTTGTTTAACAAAATCAGAAGTATCGTTCACAGTGTGGTTCGAGAAAGTCAACAAGCCACTTGGCAACTACGTGTACAGCAGAGCCGGACACTTCGATGATCGGACGCATTGGTACGTTAGGGTTGTGCACTTTTGGTAGTCCGTAGAAGTGGGGTAGGTGTGCGCCATATGGTGTTAGACGCTCGACCAAGCAACCCTCAATCTAGTTGTCACGCTTGAGTTCTTTCAACAACTTGGTGCGTTTAGTTTCATCATTTGCGGTGCTATCTTTCGTATCTGGTCAAGCATGAATTTGGTCGTATCCTGCAAAATGGCTTGCATATTCAACATACCGTCTGATTTTTTCATCAATACCCAACCCGATCTTTTATATGGCCGGGAGAACAAAACTTCGGGATTAGGTGGCAATTCTTTCACGGCTTTTCGGTGCTCATTATTGATCAGTTTTGAGTTGCGGCTTGTGATTCAACTATTAATGAGGAAGGTGCACCAGAGTGCTCTTGAAAGAAGCGTTCGCAAGGGAAGAAGTAGATGTCAAATCACTTAGTTGTTGCATTAAACTTTCGAATTGCATTTGTACATAAATCTATCCTCTGTTTGGTCACGAGAAACAGAATTTCGGTCCCAGTGAGAGAGCTCCCAGATGATACTTGTTCAACTGCACGTTAGCAAGGTTGTGAACGTACCGTACTGGATGTTGTGGAAATTTCGATTCAGGTACTTTGCTTCCATGCTTTTCAGCAGTTTCGTGTACTTCCTCTCCTCAGCTTTGTTACACACATCCTGCATGTAGCTTGCAAAAGTGGAGCATTCAGCTGTGTCTCCATTTAATCCAGAGATAGTTGATAACGCGTAAAAACTCGTTCTAACTCGGGAACTCGTGTATGAATGGCTTTCAGCATGTTGAAAGCACGCCGTTTCAAGGATTTTGTCGTCAGACGAACATGACAACGTCTCAGTGATTTCCAACACGCCTTAGGCCACTGATTGCGTGGTATGCGCTTCTTTTTAACGACTTCTTGACTTGGAGTATGCTGACGACATTGCCCTGAACTGTGACAGCTCCCAGACGTGCCAAGCCGCACTGGACAGATTAGAACTGGCTGTCAGCCGCTTCGGGCTTTGCTTTGCAACATCAAGTGCAAAGCGTTCCTCCAAGATTGGCAGGGATCGCCTGCTGCGCTGACCCTTGGTAGAGATCAGCTAGAAGTCGTTCAGAAATTCAATTACCTGGGAAGTTGTATCAGCACCCGTTGAATTAAAGACGAGATCACGAACCATATAGCAAAAGTTCGAAGTGCTTTTGCTAACCTTCGCCACCTATGGCGGCGGCGCGACATTACTCTGGCCCTGAAGGGTAGAGTGTACAATGCAACGGTACGTTCGACGTTGCTGTACGATTGCGAGACCTGGCCCCTAAGATAGGCGGACATGAAGAGGCTAGTTACGTTCGACCATCGGTGCCTTCACAGTTTGGCTCACATATGGTGGGAAAACCGCGTGAGTAACGAGCGTGTTCGGCGCATTGTTTACGGCCCAGGAAAAGGGCATGAACCGCTCAGCACCGTTCTTTCTCGCACCAGACTCTGATGGCTGGGCCACGTGTTACGCATGCCAGCCCACCGACTCCCTCGACGTGCGTTGTTTGCTCACCGGGGATGTGGGTGGAAGAAGAGGAGAGGTGGCCAAGCGTTGACTTGGTCCAGGGAATGAAGTCCATCACTTCGGAGCTAGCCTCGGTTGGAGCTTCACGTCTTCCTGGTTGGGGTCCAAAAGACGGTGAAAACGTTTGGCTGGATGCACTTGCTGACATGACAAGGAGCCGACCTCAGTGGCGTTTGTGCTGTGAGTTTCTCTGTCCCTCCCCATCCCTTTTAGCCTCCCCCTCCATCTACGATCTCATTTCGTAGGGTAAAACATAATAAATTTCTTTCTTTTTGTCTAGTAGCTGGCTGGTAGCTTACCAGAACGATGCCTATCCGTTGCTGGTAGCTCAGCTGGCATGCAACTGTTGTATCTATTTTTCCTTTGTGTATTGTATTATATATTTGTATGTATGTATTTCCTTCATGTATTGCGGCACAATAGCGGAGGTGTTCTCCCACCTCTAGCTGATGTGTATAATGAATGAATGAATGATGCTCTCCTTTTTGAATCGAATGGCCGTCTTCACATTTGAAAGCTTAGCGCTAAACTCCAACAAGTTATTAAGGTTCGAGAACGCCGTGGGTTGCTTGCGTTTCTTTAATTCGTGTATACATTAGAAGAAGAGGAGCTACTGCAAGGAGATCTCTTTTCGATAGTTCTCCTCAGGCATTTACAATTATAAGAAAACTTGATACAATACGACAAGCTATTTAAAGCTGCAGTAGTGGATAGTCTTCAGTGGTATAAAAGTTGTCCATCCTCGATTGAAACATCTTCAATTTTATATGAAATTAATATGTATCCAGTCGTTATAAGATGCAGTCAGATGCACAAACAAGCGAAATACCAGACGGTCTCATTCGTGCACTCGGAACAACCTCAAGTTAACTGAAAACTTACTTATCGGATTTGGGAGTACCCGCCATATGTCTTGGATTGCGACACGCAGTCTCACTGGTGACCTCAGCTGACTTTGAACTCAGTCTCTGCCAATACCAACACTGGGACCGTCACCGAAATTGAGGGTTTCGGTTTGTGTCCCATCCCTGCATTTCACGACCGACGGTTTCGTCCTGATTTGGACTCGTCAGGTAGCGATAGCCTGAATTGGGCATACGACTCAGCACATAGTGGTTGGCTGTTACCGACATGATCACTAGACCAATGATCGCCGTGAGCACAATTTGACGCAGCAGTTACAAGTTGATTGTCGGGTTTTGTTGTACTCCCCGTATGTCTTGGATTGGATTGATAAGTGCTTTTGGACACAATGTGTCGGTTTAATCCGGCTTATTCCGGTTGTTTTGGCGAAACGATGGAGTTAACGTGATGCAGTAGAGCTTCGAACTACTCATTAACCTCAACCCGGTGACCTGGGGTCAGAGATTGGCTGCTGACCGAAGAGACTGATGACTTTCGCGAAATCGCAGCTTGAGATGGGTATGATTACTGCTCAGTCTCGCACTGCGTGTACTTTGGCACGTCTTCCTTCATTCAAGAATTCAATGTCTCTTCGGTTCTGTGTAATAAACTCACACCATCTTATTGTTGACTGAGCCATTCTAAAGTTTACTCTACTTTATTGATTTTTCTAAACCGCCGTTTCGTAAATCGATAGAGATAGAAGGATTGCTAGCTGATGTTACACCCCTGAATGACAGGCGACGCTTGTTACAGCGGCTAAAATGGCACTTTTTCGCTACGTTTGACGTACTCATTGTTTGGTGGTGTTGAAATTGTTACTTCCCACTACATTGAGTTGCTGTCTAAAACAGGTTAACTACCGGTACACAATGAACAAGCACACTCTATGCTCAACACGTCAACTGAGCTCTCTTTATTCAACGATTTCAGTCATACAGCATTCTTTAAATCATGCCTTTGGTTGGATGCATTGGTACGAGCATGCACAAACCTTTGTCATACCATGTGACTGATCTTGTTGAGCATATATTGTTTCACAAATACCACAGGCGTATGTGGCTTTCATTCATTTTCATCCATAGTCCGTTTTGCTAATGGCCAAATGAGCCGCGTGTGTAACGGAGACCTAAAGGGCAGCAGTATGTTGGTATGTCACACCAACGCTTCTCCGTCACGTGACCACCATTAGTCGCAAGGGCTACTTGGAGGTCGCCCACATCTGCGCAGACTCGAGCTGGGGATCTCAGGGTCATAAGGAGTCAACAATTCGGCCACTGGCCGACATTCAGAGACTTGGGCAGTTTGAGACAACAGAAGCTTTGCTATATTTCATCACTGACATCTGTGCAGCATCACTCGTAGCTGAGAGGACCACCGAATCACTGGCGTCGAAGTACGGCTGGTGTTGCTTCGTAACAACCTTACTGTTCCGAAAGCGGCTCAACTGCTAACTCTCATATCTGAGTGAAACGCAAAGTGGTTACTACTGATGTTGTGCACTGGTTTTTCGATGGCACGCTGTCTGGTACCGCCTTATCTTTCCACGATAGCCAGGTGTTTGCGATGGTATGTTCTTAACACCTTGACCCTGAATGTTTTTCGGTAAGTCCCCGTCTCTCCCTCTTATAATCCTTTATTCCGTAGGTCATCCTGGTTGTGTGGCAGCGAATCATCAACTTAAGTGGTTGATGTAGGGCTGTTGTTGATTTGATTGATTTGTCTGGCACGGAGCTGAGTATCCTGTAGACCATGCCGATATACGTTCACTTCTTCACATCACATAAGCCATGATAAAAGGACGTGAAGAACTTGGGCGTGTAACAGTTGGGAGGTTTTTGAGAAGACCCATCGTAGATAAACTAAACCAGACATCAACCACAAATCCAGGAAAGCGCCAAACAGCCGGCTCGTCCCATTGGGACTCGCCAGTAAGCCGAACCCGCCGAATACCACTGGATACTATTCTCTAACCTTACTCTTATAACCCGGCGACTTAGCCAACCGAGCCATTAGTGATTGCGGCAGACAATGACTGATATCTAACTGCAGTATAGCGCGAAATCTCCAACGTAATGCAAGTTATGAACGTGCAGAGGACAGATCTGACCGTCAGAGCTACGGCCGTTGCACGCTACTTTCTCACAGCTGAGCTCCACGGTTTTAGGACTTCGGCACACATGGCACGGTCGCCAGGCCAAAGGCACCTAGTTAACTGTTTCTATCCGCAAACTTTGGCCTAACATTTGCACTTTTCCCACACACTTCCCTTATAGTTATGTCCCTGATTTACGACTTGTGCTTCAGTTGATTATTACCAATACTGGTAATGCTGATTTTTAAGGTAGCATCCCATGTCAGTATTCACTTGCCGTCATCCTCGATGACAGAAATCATTGTTTCACAACAGATCCGGGAAACTCATAGGTCAAGGGTGATGGGCTGTTCGAGATTTCACTTTGGGATCACAGTGGCAACCAGCGGCTCTTCTGGATTTGTGCAAACCCACTGACTGGACGCAACCTTTACGAACTACCTTTTTGATTGATTCTGTTTTTCAACTGCATCTTGATCTGGTGCCATCAACGTAGATGGACTACCATTTCGCTGACTGATTGATTTCTTCATTCGGATTAGTGCAACCAACGTATCCGAACTGCCCCATCAAGACGGTGATCGTGGGGGTTTTGATATCTGTCGGCCAGGAAGCGTGTGGGTATTTTTGACATATATGTTCTTCTTTTGATGATGTGCATCTGAGGCCTACTTAAACCGGCTAAAACATCCTCCGAGGACAATGAGGAAATCTCCTCTGTAATACCTCTGAAGTAGATGCATCTTCACAAGTTCTACTGGGCTGTTCGGTGGCTGTCTGCAAAAACGCAACCAAGGGAATCTGATGGCCGACTTTTTTCCAACCGCTTCTTTTCACTTCTTTGCGACACCAATTTCTGCAATGCTTGAGCCAACGACCAGAAGAACACAAGTTCTTTGCCCCCCTTGCTCTCGTATCATGCTTCGAAATAAACTGAACGAGTTCCTTGATCAGATGATGCGGTGTCTGTACTCAGATTTCTGAATATATGGTTAGCCGCATCCGATCCCAGATTTGCCTATCACTGCTGCCTACATAGGATAGCCACAGGACGTCTTCGCATACAGAGGAACCATGGATGACCGGTGCTTCACCACCCACAGCTCCATCCACACCCCATATCTGGTATAAACCCGAAGGAATAAGACCAGGAGGCATGTGGATGGGAGTCACGTTTCATCAACGGAGCCGGCCCACACTCCTTCAACCTGCACAACAGCAGCATTCATGTTTATCTAAATTGGGAATCATATGTACCAGTACACAAGGTGGTTGCTGAGCCGTAGTACGCTCCAAACTGAGTGCACGGAGCCACTCATGGAGGCTAGCACGGTCACGAGCACCGTGCACTCCATCCCCCTAACAACGAATCGCAGTTTCCTGGAGCCAGTGCTCGAGGTGGAGGGTGTTAGACAGGTAAACACCTTGTCAACTTTCACTTCAAGCGCAGCCACACTGGTGATGTCAAACGATAGCTAATCACTGGAAGTGACAATATCCGATACAGTATAACTAATAAAGCATACAGCTGTGCCTACATAACTCTGTTAACTTAGCATATGGAATTAATAGCCTCTCAACCAATTAGCGATAAATTCAAGGTGTCAGGAAAGGAGATCAGAAAAATGCGACAAACACGAAAACGGTTAGAGAAGTTGACCACCCTTTTTTAAGCAGCGTGTGCAAGTAAATAGCAGATTATTCAGGTAGACATTAAAATGAGGTGACAAAATAGGCATTAAGACAATGTCGCAAACTAATCACCTGAAATAAAGAAACTCAACACGCAAGCACATTATTAGTAAATCGTATGGAAGCGCATAAACCTTGCCTACCAACGCTGCGCCGGTTCTGCTTACGTTCACAACAGCACCCGTCGTCGTTTCATTGCTGGTACTCAATTGTCTCTCTCGTGGCTCCACTCCACCGGTGCCTATTTATTCCGCACTTGTAGCTTCTTCTCCGCATACACGGGGGATTTCTCCTGCACCTCGGCAATGGCCTTCGTGATCAGATCGCGCCATGCATGCCGAGCAACCGCCTTCAATTCCTACCACCTGAAATAAATAGTAGAACGTGATAGGCTCACTGTGATCATGTTCTGGTAACGAAGCTTCGCTTTATCCATATACCGCTTTCTCACACTCAGCTGACCATATAATAGCTGCTTCGGTATGCGCGTCGAATCCATCGGCCACACATGAGCGAGCTACCTAAGCGTGTCAGCAAAAGAATGCAGTCCACTGCATACCTTCCACTTCGATAAACCGCCTACGTGTCTGCAACTTTGTCGCACCAACCGATGCGCAGAAACCGTCGCAGACACTGTTGCTGAAACCGCTCGAGCTATATCACATCTCGCCGATACATCATGCACGTTTCGCTGCCGTGTAGAAGAACGTCCAGCACCATGGATTTCTAGACCATCAGCTTTGTACTGACGATAAGCTGATGGTTGTTCCGCACTCGGTACTCAAGCTTTCCGAATGCCGCCGCTGCCTTCGATATGCGGATATGAAGGTCACTGTATATTTGCTGGCCAGTCGAAACCACACTCCCAAGGTAGCAGAAGCGGTAGGTGATTTCCAATACGTAATCGCGAACGTCGCAAGCAGCTTCACATCGCGCATATTTGGCTGCGACATCTGAAGCAAAACTTGGTGATGCTTCACAGTTTTCTGCACCAGAAAACGTACTGTTTCCTAGCTAACTTAGATTAAATAAAATGACTAGCACGGACACTGCATCGAAAAATTTACGCTACATATACCAAGGTCCAGAACAACCATGCGCTCCAACTTGTTTTCTCATCGGATACGCCGTCTTGCGGAACAGTTTTCCAATCGTAAAAACAGGACAGGTGCAAACGTTAAGTCATTCCACACTAAACTGGACAGATTCTTACATATGTAAGTGTTATCATCCATGTGTTCATCTGAAAACTCACCCGATGAAATATTCCAAGATGGTCCAAAAAATATCTAATAAGCTAAAAAAGATTGGCCTTAACATACACACACGCAATAGCATGATCATTTCTCTACATACGGATCTGTTACTAATGTAGGAACAGTTTCTGGCAATGTAGAGAAATCTACGATATATATATATATATATATATATATATATATATATATATGGTTGGTGGCATCCGGTTTCGGATTTGCCTGTCACTGTGGCCAGCCACAGGACGCCTGCGCCTACAGAGGGACCATGGATGGCTTGCGCTGCTCCACCCACAGCTCCATCCACACACCCCATATCCAGTGTAAACCCGAAGGAATAAGACCGGGAGGCATGTGGATGGGAGTCACGTTTCATCAACGGAGCCGGCCCACACTTCTTCACAGGCAAACGCAAGCACGCTGTATTTGGGAATCAAGTGCACACAATGCAGTGGCTGGACCGTAGTCCGCTCCACACTGAGTGCGTGGAATCACTCTTTGATCCTAGCACGGCCACAAGAACCGTGCACCCCGTCCCCTCCAGCAACGACCAACTGTCTCCTGGAGCCAGATGGACGAGGTAGTGGGTAATAGACAGGTAGGCACTTTGTCAACATGCACATCAAGCGCAGCCATGCCGGGGATATCAAACAACAGCCAATCACTTGAAAGAAAGCAAGGAAAATAAATCGAATACTGGATAAAGAAACGTGACAAAAATCGCGGATCCTTTATTAACAACTTATATGCCCATTAATTTAATACATATATATATATATACATTTATATATATGCATAGCTAAAACCAGTCCTTTCAGGGAACGGGTACTTTGCTCTTAGAGGTTATCCCAGTTTCCAAATATTTGTGATACTATATTTGACTTCAAGATACTTCCTTAGATAAAGCAGGTACAACTTGCTGATGATTTAATTCCATAAAATGCAAAATTGTTTACTCTACTTCACAACTTCTACGATAAGGCGGTTTTAACTAAACCGAAAAAATGAAAAGTGATTCATTAACTTTTTAATTATATGACTTTTATTCCTGTTCCGGAATGGAAAAGGTGAATAAAAATGGAAAGTTAATGACGAAGTGCGCCGCTTCCAGTAAAAGTGGAAACTGGGGTATATTTTTCAATGAACGACTGAACAAGTGTGTGTGCCTGATTTGTTTAGAGTGCGTGACTTTTTTCAGGTAATTTAAAGTGATGAGCCACTACCAAACGAAGTTTGCTGACAATTTTAAAAATGAAGTAGTTTTAGAAACTGAAACAACTGAAATCTGGAATACCCTCACAGCAAAGCTATTTTGCAAGAATCGATCAGTCGAATGAAATTGCGACAAAGGCAAGTTATGAGGTGGCAAACTAAAAGCGAAGCACCACAAACCATTTATGGAAGGTGGATTTGTCAAAAAGAAGTCTGATGAAAATTACAGGTAATATGTATCCTTAGAAAAAACGACTTTGCCAATGTTTGCCTGGGAGGCAACGCTGTGGTCCGCAGAATTGAAGACACCTCCTCTGATATTAAGAGACAGTTAGAAGCAAAAGGAGTAACTTTTGACTTTTTCATATAGCCTGTGATGTAATCACTGATGCGTGTGACACTACTGAGCTTTCATTTTTTGAAAGGAGGAATTACCAGACCTGCAGAGTCATTGACATTACAGTATAGTGAAACAATTCCCTGGAATTATTACTGACGTTGCCCCAACCATGAATGGCGAGCACAATGGATTAACAATACTTGTCTGTAACAAAGTCAGCGAAGTGGGACACAACGCCATTAGACTCCACTGCACCAATCACCAAGCAGTTATTGTGCTAAACACTTTAGGTGTGCCCATCTGATGAAGTCAGAGATAAAAGCTATCAAATATCTTCGCTCGAAATCCATGTTTCATCGTCATTTTCAGCTTGTTCAACTCGACATCAAGGGTGAATACGGAGATAGTATGTGCCACTATGATGTACGATGCCTCAGTCGAGGGAATGCACTTCATCGCTTCTACTCTCTTAGAAAAGAAATTGGACAATTCATCGAAACTCAGCCTATCGGGGACAACTCACACTATGTATACCAATTTGTATGTGACTGCGGAAGCACTTACATAGGCAGAACTAATAGAACTCTGACTTCCGAATAAAGGAACATGTACCAAGATGGGTTCAGCGTGAAGTTGCTCAGATTGCCTAACGTCGTCAGATTCCGTGTTCGCGCAGACCGCCGGTTTCCTCGATAAGCAAACACCTATTAGACTCGGGTCGCCGGATAGAGCTGGGCTCAGCGTTTAAAGTTGTGTTACGTCACACTAATCCCCGCTTCCTTCGGTTTGCTGAGGCTGTCGCTATAAGCCGGATGAAGCCAGCCTTGTGTGTTCAGAAACAATTATTTGTCAGCCTAAAGCTGCCTTGGACGTAGGTGTGAACTTCCGTCATTCGTTCTGCACCTCAAGCTTGTCTGGTTGCACCCACTGTTAGCTATATTTATGCATATCGGTTATTGTTAATGGTACTGGGGAGACAATACGAAATGCATGCATCTACCAGCCTTCGTCTTCTTTCCGTGCTTTTCAAATTCATAGAAAACAAGGGACGATCGAATCCAGAACTCTCTGATCTTGCTTGGTTGGCTGATTTCTGATTTTGGTTGATAGTACACCGCACCTGAACATGTTGAACACGAGCATTCAGCCTCAGATTTCAATGGCAAGCGAATTGTATTCACACATCAAAGCCATCAGGAATAAGCTGCAACTTTTCCAAAGTCAGCTACCTCCAACGCAGCCTAATAGCACACATTTTCAAGCCCTACAGGAAAGCATAACAAGTCTTTCAGGAAGTAACATCCATGCACAAATGCAGAAGTGTGTTGCAGCTATTGTTTCCCTGGATGATGGGTTTTACAAACGTTTTCAGGACTGCAGCCGTTGAAAAGGAGGTCGGGTTTTTTTTCGCATTTATCTGTGGACCCTGGCAATGGTCCAAGCCATGTGCAACTGGAGCTCATTGAGTCGCAAAGCGATGTTGGATGTCGCAGTCGGCACCAACAACTTTCTGTCGTCAAATTTAGCACCAGCTGGTTAAGAACAGACTCCAAGAAATACGAACATTTACCAAGAAAATGCTCAGCTTGTATTGCTCGCCATACCTGTGTAGGCAGACATTCACAGTTTTGGATCTTAACTAGAACCGTGTGAGGATGAGACTAGGCGATCCTCACCTACTCGGTATCTTGCGTATCAAAATCGGTGCCTTTGAGTCTAACCTGACCAGTTTACGCAGTCAAGATCTCAGTTACGCCATTCGCATTAAAAACTAGCAATTAAAATTCATAAGCTATGTCATTTTTGCTTATTATCAAAGGTCGGGCTGACTGTGACATAATTTTACCTCATACACTGTGACCCTCCTTGCGAAAGGTTTGGACACTCTTGGTTTAAGTAGCACTTGGTGATACTGTCCGCTGAATGCATTCATGCATTTCATCTTCTACTCTTGTGGAAGAAAGCACATTCCCCTGAAATAGTTGATAACCCGACGTTGAGTTGCCCCTCCGTGATGAGATCGTGTTTTAACCATATCTGCCGTACTTGAGTTGCGGATTCGACCTGCGAACGATCATAAGCGGTGTGCGTCCGATGAACAAGAGAGACGTACCCGAACTCTTTTTCAATCAAATGCATGACTTCTCCATATTGTCCATCGTGACGGAAAGACAGGCTATATTTCTCTCATCGACAAGCAATCTGATAGAAACCGGTTGGACGCACAATGTGCACTTTTCTACCTTTACCGTACATCTTGCGACAAAGAAGAATGGGGCCAAGCTAATACTCACAGGCATCCCTCTATCACTATCGTCCGTATGATTAGTAAAGCTTTGACTCAAATCCTTTTAGCTACGATACTTTTTTACACTGGAACTTTCTCAACTCCTTTTTACCTACTCTCTGCATTCTAGCCATTGATGGGAATCAGGTCTTGCAACATTTTTGACCTACACCACTTAAAACCACGTTTGCCACTCTGTGGCCTCATGCACACGCCATGTGACTCAACCAACCTAATCGCGATCGCTCACGATCGCGAGCTGAACTATCACGTTGGCGATATCAGTCGCGTGGTCTACAGACAGCACCGACTACTCCAGTTTGTGTGCATTGTATACGAGTGTGCGTGCACAGAGGCGCATATCGAACTGATCTGCCGTAAGATAAAAGTGACACCGAGTTACCAATGTGAACGGCAACGATGCCGTGCTCGATACGTCGGAGCAACGGTGCGTTGATGCATGTCAGGATTATCGATCACACAAACCGTTGATACTACACTCGTTCATTCGGCACAGCTGCTCGATTCCGTCTTTTGGTTCTGTCTGCGTTCTCTTCTGGTAGAACTCTCATGCCGTAGACAGACAGACGGAGAGTTAGCATTACACATGTAATAAAACAAGACTTTTGGCGTCTTTAACACCTGTCAAGTTTGTTTCGAAGATTGCTACGAGGACAACGAGGGCCTAGAGACTGGGTAACTGTTAGCGAGACTGTGTCCCTTCGCTGCTGAGCTTAAATAAGTGCATTTTTTAAGCACATAGACCGTAATAATTTGATTTGTTTGAACGATCGTTTGGTGATTTCAAGCTTAGTTGCAAGAAGAAATAATAGCAGCCAGTTCACTTTCCACAGCTCTAACATTTTACAGATTCCCACCATTTAGATCACATTAGCTTGAGTGCAATCACTTTGGTTACCAATCAACTGTCCGATGTGGTAGTTGCGTAGAGTAGTACTTTTTGCTAGCACCGCTATTTTCATCCTTCGGCCATATAAATCCAGCCTTTTGCACACAACACGTGTGCGCGGTTTGACTACTGCTCGGTCTTTGTGTGTTCACTAAGAATAAACAAATTAACAACAATAAATTCTCTTTATAACTCCAAACAGGTAAAGCAGATGTAATTTGTGTGTTAACGTTGCCGTTTCGTGCATTCTTATCAAACACAAATATGCAACGTTGATCGATAAACTAACGTCGCGTCGTATGCGATCGTAGATTGTCAAGCGCTTGAGCTATCAGGCTAGGCTTAGAGCCACAGTCAGCAGTTTTGCATGCACAGCAATTGGTGTTCGCGATCGTTAACGATGGTCTCCTGTAGCCTATGACTGTGGGGCCGCTGATCGCGCATTAGGACGACGAACAATTCATCAGAATGGACTCGATGTCTGGTGGTCAGCAATCGCCTTGTGAATGCCCAGCCAGCTCGGTTTCCGCATTCAAATGAATTTGTCGTCACAGCCTCTCCCGTTGTAAAAGTACTTGGGGATGTGTTTTCCGATTCCAACATCTAAACTTCAGCTAGTGCGCCCAATGTGACTCTCTCCACAGCTACAGGGGAATTGGTAGACATGCCCTGCTTCTTGTTCAGCGTCTTAAGCGAACACATGCTTAGATCTCGTTGACATGAGCAGCGTCAGTTATGCCCCATTGTGCGCTCTTTTTACTAAAACAATTATTCATTTGTCTTTGGTCTTCAGAACATGTTCCCCTTTGTAATGTAGTTCAAAGAACATTGGCTCCTTTGGAACCGTTGGCACACAATGTCGCTTAGTTGCGCTCAGCAAAATTTGGCGGATAACCGTTGAATTGCGGCGTATCGAACAGCAGATCTATCTGCTATGATGTTTGCGGGGCCGATCATATGGGCCCATCAAACAATTTCCGAATGAGAGAGCGTTTGTGTTGAATAGGTGACTGCATTATGCTACTCATCGAGAAGCGAATAGATGCTTCACTAAAATGCGTACAGTGCGGCCGAACTGATGGTGTTCACTTTGACAAGAACTATGCTTCTGTCCTCTATTAACGCTTTGTGTCCTGGCGGTACTTATAAGTAGCACTTTGTTTAAATTGTAATACTGCTTCAGTGCAAGCGTCATTCCTGCCGGTACTCGCGAGGATACGTATAATGGCCTTCTGTCAACACTTAAGTAAGGAAGGCATTTCTTAAGAAATTTCATGCAGGATTTTCCCTTCACAAATTTCAAACTAGAAAAATAAAAACCATTTGAACAGGATGCGCTGAATTCAGGTGTCTCGAGTGTTCTCGTCAGCTGTTTAAACATATTGGTGAAATTATTGCGTTGCGTACAAAAGTGGACGCAATGTACATGGTCAATCAGTTCAAAGGAAAACGATCGATAACCTCACTAAGGTAGGGCGAGGCTGGCCGTAAATTCAGTCTGCTTGCACAAATTGGGCTTAAGCCGCCGAATAGCTGAGGCTCCGGCAAACTGAAGCAATCGACAGGACTCTGTGTGTAAACAGCTGACGAGAGCACTCGAAATCCCTGAATTCAACGCATCCTGTTAAAATGCTTTTTCTTCTTGATACTTTGAAAGTAACTGAGGGCCAGAACTCCGATACTTTACTCTACAGGGTGTGGAGTAAAATTCTTAGGTTCATGTCGAGCTATAGGTAAATTAATCCATGACTCAAAGGTTAAGACACCGACAACTAAGCAGTGCATGCCCCGCTGTCCACACAAACACACTTGCGGCTTTTGAGACAGCTACGTTGGGCGCAGTAACCGAAGTTTAATTGTCAGAACCAATGACTACAACCCAAATGTGATGTATGTATGTGATGTGATGTATGACGACAGATTCAGTTGAATTGGAAAACCGAGCTGCCTTGGCAGTTACAAGACACTTGCGGACAGCTGGTCACTGACTCAATCCTGATGACTCGCTCACAGTCCTTATGCATGATCAAAATCACCACATTCTAAGTCCCCCGGAGGCTTTCGTCATATACCCCAAACGCCGACTGCTGTGCATTCAAAACAGCTCTAAGCTTACCTTGGCGGCGCACGAACTTGGTGATCTACAATCTCATTTGATGAACTTTTAGTTTCCTTTGACTGTTGTTTGTTTATGATTAATAAAATGACAATGTAATCTCATAAACTACGTGTACTCACTTTCTTTTTCGAATAAGTAGTTTATTTCTCAACAGTCCTAGACACAATTCAGTTATTTGGTCTGATCAAATTGTACAATTCTCTTGTTTATTGCAAGTAGCTAAGTGAAATGCCGGTTGAATACGGCACAGCATTGGGAGCCACTGTTGTAGTATTGTAACTAATGTGGCACATCCCTGCGAGAAAACATACTGATGCTATCCACCTGTCTCATCAGGTCGCTATCCGTTGATATTTTGCCTTACTCTGAAAGTATGTAACTCCATCCCAACTCTTGCTTCGCCGAGTTTGCCCTCTAATTACCCCATTATCGTGCTCGTCAATGCTTGGCCATTATCCCGACTACAGCTAGTTCATTTCGCCTGTTTATACCTTCCATGAGTTGTACGTCGGTCCTGTTACCTCCAATGTAGCAGTTTAGTCGCTGAGCGATCAGTCATCTTCAGTGACTATGTGTCGGTTGCTATTTCGAACACCAGGATTCCAGGAAGTCAGTTGGGTGACCAAGTCATAATCTTCGTTGCCCCGTTAGCGTCCGTTTTCTTCATCAACACTTTCTTGTTATCACTGATACCAAGCGAATTACCAGTTTGAAACGCAGCGTTTCCTAGGTAACCTCAAGTGCAGTGGTTCTGGACCTTTATGATGTTGTTATCCACAACGCGTGTTCGCAAAAACAATTACCCTTGAAAAATTTTCGTTTAAAATGCCAATTAACTATTAATTATTGCAGTTTCTGCTCTAAATTAGAGCAGTGGAATACTATGTTTAATTACTTTTTATCATTCAAGTAAAGGGAATCCCTATTTTCGAGCAACTTTTTATTACGTCAAAAGGCGATGTATGGTAATGAGACAGTTAATATTGCTTAGTTCCAACAATTCATGGTATATTTTGTGCGGTTTCGGCTAGTGCACATGGTAACTCGTGTTCCAACTTCATTCGGTTCCTTGCGTTGTTGTGTGATCGCTGCGCAAACATGAACAGATGCCAATGGCTTCTCATTTGTTTCAAACCTTCCTTCCAAGCCCGTCTTGAATGACAACTTCCCACCGCTGCTCTGTATCGATACGTCCTTAACACCAATCGCCTGTTTTGTCCCTTCTACCTTGCTAACATTCGCTCGCCTCTTTACCTGGTAGGCTGAGCAATGCTGCCACCTTAGAATTCACTTTGTAATTCGACCCGGCGAACGACTGTGTGAGTTGAAAGAACTACGATCGACTAGCGAGCCGATAGAAGCGCAATCCATCTACGCTGCTTTGTAGGCTTGCATTCGTAAATTAGATAATAAAATTTGTTGCCGAATATTGGATCAGCTGTCTGCTGATCTAAGGGGCCAGATCTCGCATCTGTACAGTAGGGTCGAACGTACCACTACATTGTACACTCTACCCTTCAGGGCAAGAGTGATGTCGCGCCGGCACCGTAAGTGGAGAAGGTTAGCGAAAGCGCCCCGAGTTTTTGCTATACGCTTCGTGGTCTCATCTTCAATCCCACGGGCGCTGATACAACTTCGCAGGTAGTTGAATTTTGAACGACTTCTATCTGATCCTCACCAACGGTCAGCGTAGGAGGCGGTCCACACCAAACTCGGAGGAAGGTTTTGCACTTAGAGCATGCGAAGCAAAGCCCGAGGTGACGGACAGCTAGTGTTAATCTGTCCATAAAGTCACATAGTGTAGCACTGGTCAGACTTTCTTTGTGGAGGAATTGGAAACAGTGGCATACACATCGTCGTATTTCGGCGTATTGACCTAGTGCATTTCCGTATCTCCGGTTGTCCCCATCAGCAGGTGTCGCAGGTGCGACTTTGCATTAGTGTGTGTGTATACCACCTGTTACCCAGTTACTTACTCAGCAGATTAGCTTGTGCAAATTGCACGACATCTGTTTCACTTGTGAAACGGAAACAATGGGGAATGGCCACATTTCGCTAAAAACGAGCTAACAACTGGTTAGACTAGCGATTTGTTTAATTCCTTTTACTCAAGGAATCTTCTTCGATACTTGCCCATAACACACGCGCATACGTTTGCTATACGGAGGTATTATGAGATGAGCCACTTGCTGCAGGCTCCGTAACATTCGAAGCTTTGAACCAACTGGGCATACTGTCCTGTGTAAAGCTCCAATATGTCCTGCGTCCTTAGGGAAATTACTTTCAGAGTAATCAAGGCCTGACTTTTGGACATGGTGCTTCGTCGCAGTTACGTCTTCATCTTAAAACGTTTACACATTGGGTATAATTTCATTGTGTGAGCTGTCTGTAATGCAATACAGTTGAGGTCACGAACTTCTTTGTGAAAAGTTATCGTAACTCCTTAAACCCTGATGCAATTGCTGAAAATTCAGGCAAAAATACGAAATGCCTCTGAATTGATGCTGGTACTAAGTTTCCGTATGCGTCGTATAAACCATGTTACTCAGACGAACCTCTACTATTTATGACAAGGGGTAAATCTCCTGTGTCGACACGCATCGGAACCGTTCTTGTATCGAACACATTTAGCTGTGATCCGTACTCGGCTTTAAGATGGTATAGTTGCTATGATTCATGACTCCATGGAAATCTGCAGATGTACAAAATAAAGGGGAATATTTCAAAGTTGCGATTTAAACGGGTGCAAAAGCTTTATCTAACGGAAACGGTTTTTCACAGCAAGGGTACATGTGACTTCTGGACTACGCCATTCCCGATGAGATCTGTGTGACAGTCAACGTGGTTTTCGCCTGATCACTTAATCTGGGGAGCTAACGCATTGTTTCGCGTTAGGTTTTCGCGTTATTTCGCCATGAGTACTTTGTAGTTTTGCCCAGTAGGATGCAATCTTGTGAAACAATGCACTCGGAAGGGACATTATCATCATCATCAACAGCAGCAGTACATCAGCCATCCGAACTGATGCTTCGCCATTCAATCACAACGATCTATGGAACGAAAAATATTACGAGGGAGAGAAGGGGGACTTGCCGGAAAACCTTAATGCCCCAAGCAAACATTCAGGGTCAAGGCGCCCACACCTTGTGTCAACAACAAACTGTCGCAAACAACTGAGTATCGTTCAAAGGCGGCATCAACGAGACAGTTTTCTTGAGATTTTCTCTGCCGCACGGCATAATCAGCCATTACCCCGCAGAGAACTCAGCACCAAACACACTGTAACGGGCCGTCCGACTAGAAGGGGGCATCAGATACGCCACTGATGTCGACTGTGAGCCATATCCTGTAAAGTCTCGAGCCGAACACAAGGCGGGTCACGTGGACCCCAGTCTGGAAGGTATGAGGAACGAACGGCACCCAATTTGGTCGTCAGTGACCATTTCACGCTGCCAAATCAACTTTTGGCCACCTCGAGCCTTGCGCCACCCTACTTTTGGCAGACTAAACATGACCCTTCTAGGTAAGCGGTGATCAGCCATTCATAGCAGGCGCCCAAGCCAACGCAGGTTATTCAATGCTATCGTTAGTTTTAAGTAACTAGGTTTGTTATCACGTCTGGTACTAGCCTACGCAAATCATCGTTGCGGATACGCTGATGCCATCCGACACCAGCATTGCTCCGCAGACAACAATGATCAAAGACTTGAAGGCGTCGCAGGGCCATGTCTCACTCCCACAAAGTAGAACTGCCTTCGTTGTGCCCTTGTAAACACGGTCTTTCAGACCGAGGGAAACCCCTTTCTACGCCACAGATATCGCGGATTCAAATTAGTTCTAACTTGTACAATACGTGAACCGACCTCTCGTTATTGCGCCCATTGTTTTTCTGATGCAGCGATGTTTTGATGGCATACGAGAAAACATGATCTAACCAGTCTAGATGGTTAGTACCAATACAACATGCCAGCTGAAGGTGAGAATCACACTTTGGCTATTTTGTCGCAATAAAAATTCATTGTGTCGCCTGGGCAGAGGATACTCTCAGGTAGGCCGGGCCTAGACAATTGAACGAACATGGTTCCCAGACTAAGCCTTTGGTTCAAAGGCCTGATTGCAAAGCAGCTGGGTTTTGGCACTGGTCTACAGTGAATCCGTTTTATGGGCGGCTAAGGAACCACCCTCACTCTAACCCTCAACTTGGAGTGCCAGATGATTGAGTTTGGTTGGCGTTTAACCGCGGACGATATTGCCCTAATCTGTGACAGCTCCCAAACATGCCAAGCAGCACTGGACCGATTAGCACTGGCTGTCAATCATTTTGGGCTATGCTTTGCTCCATCGAAATGCAAAGTACTTCTCCAAGCTTAGCAGCGACCGAACCCTGCGCTAACGCTTTGTGGTGATCCGCTAGAAGGAATTCAAGTACCTGGGCAGCTATATTAGCACCCGTGGGAATGAAGATGAGGTTACGAACGGTATAGCAAAAGCTCGAGGTGCTTTTGCCAATCTCTGTTACCTGTGGCGCAGATGCGACATTCGCCCTGAAGGGCGGAGTTTATAACGCAGCCGTCCGTTCAACTCTCCTATATGACTGTGAAACCTGGCCCATCAGGTCGACAGACATAAAGAGGCTAGTCACATTCGATCGTCGTTGCCTTCGCAGCTTAGCTCATGTCTGGTGGGAACACCGCGTGAGCAATGAGCATGTTCGGCGTCGCGTATTTGGTGCAGCAAGAGCGAGTGAACCGCTCAGCACCATTATATCACGCACCAGGCTCCGATGGTTGGGTCACGTGTTGCGCATGCCAGCACACCGACTCCCGCGACGTGCATTGTTTGCGCGTTGTGGGTGCGGTTGGAAGAGGAGGAGGGGAGGCCAAGCGATGACTTGGTCCAGAGAAATGAAAACCCTCACTTCGAAGTTGGCGTCGGTTGGTGCATCCCGACTGCCTGGCTGGGGTCCTAAGGACGATGAAGACGTTTGGTTGGACACACTTGCTGATATGGCTTGGAACCGAGCCCAATGGCGTTTGTGTTGTGAGCTCATTTGTCCATCCTCCTCCTGCTTAGCATCCCCCTCCAATCACCATCTCACTCGTTAAGCATAATATGACTCTCCTTTTACGGCACGATAGCCAGCTGTTAGCTCTCCAGAACGATGTCCATCCGTTAATGGGGACTCAGCCGACGTGCCACTGTTTGTTTTGCTTTTCTTGTCTTTTGTATTGCGACACAATAGCTGAGATGTCTTCCACATACAGCTAACGTGTATACTGAATGAATGACTAACCAAACTGATACGAAGGTGCGAAATGCCAACACCCAGCATAGCGTGGCTGACGCCGACACGACTTTCAGTCTGACACTAACCAGCTTCGGGGTTGGCCAAAGCTAGAAATTTTTATCCGGAAATAATAGTGCGTGCCAATTTGAGGCACCAAAATGTAGCACTCGAATGCAATTCCTTCGCTACCTGTCATATTGATGGAGGAATCATTTAATGTGTGCAGGCGGAAGTGGAACAAATCATGTTAATGCTCAATGGTATATTGCAGATAAAAAAAAAGAACCCGAAGCTTGACATGTCCTGCCGGATGATCGGTTATGGATGAGCAAAATAAAAGCAAAAATGGCGCTAGGGAATAGTGAACGGGCAGAGTGAGGGCTTACGGCAAGCTGTCGTCACCCGTCAATATCTCCAGCTGTGTGAGACAAGGATGCCTGCTGTCACCTTTCCTATTCATCTTCGCTATTGACGAAGTCATGCAGATAGCATTTACTGGACATGACTTGGAAGGTGTGGAGCTGCTCCCAGGAGAACGACTTCTTGACTTAGAGTATGCTGACGACATTGCTCTCATCTGTGACAGTTCCCAGACGTGCCAAGCCGCGCTGGACAGATTAGCACTGGCTGTCAACCGCTCCGGGGTTTGCTGTGCACCATCGAAGTGCAAAGCGTTCCTCCAAGCTTGGCAGGGATCGCCTGCTGCGCTGACCCTTGGTGGGGATCAGCTAGAAGTCGTTCAGAAATTCAACTACCTGGGAAGTTGTATCAGCACCCGTTGAATTAAAGACGAGATCACGAACCATATAGCAAAAGTTCGAAGTGCTTTTGCTAACCTTCGCCACCTATGGCGGCGGCGCGACATTACTCTGGCCCTGAAGGGTAGAGTGTACAATGCAACGGTACGTTCGACGTTGCTGTACGGCTGTGAAACCAGGCCCCTAAGATCGGCGGACACGAAGAGGCTAGTTACGTTCGACCATCGGTGCCTTCGCAGTTTGGCTCACAACTGATAGGAGCACCGCGTGAGTAACGAGCGTGTTCGACTGGTTGTTTAAGGCACAGGAAAAGAAAATGAACCGCTCAGCACCGTTATTCCATGCACCAGGCTCCGATGGCTGGGCCACGTGTTGCGCATGCCAGCTCACCGACTCCCGCGACCTGCGTTGTTTGCGCGCCGGGGATGTGGATGGAAAAAGAGGAGAGGTGGCCAAGCGATGACTTGATCAAGAGGAATGAAGGCCCTCGCTTCTGTGCTGGCCTCGGTTGGAGCGTCACGGCTCCCTGGTTGGGGTCCGAAAGACGGTGAACACGTTTGGCTGGATGCACTTGCTGACATGGCAAGAAGCCGACCTCAGTGGCGTTCTTGCTGGGAATTTCTTTGTCCTTCCCTATCCCTTTTAGCCTCCCGTTCCACCTACGATCTCATTTCTTAGCGTGAAACATAATAATTTTTTTGCCTAGTAGCCGGCTGGTAGCTTATCGGAACAATGCCTATCCATTGCTGGTAGCTCAGCTGGCATGCAACTTGTTTATTTATTTTCCTTTTTCATTTATGTATTGCGGCACAGTAGCTGAGGTGTTCTCCACCTCTAGTTGACGTGTATAATTATGATAATGATGAACGACTGTAAATTGCGAACTTGCCGATTACAGCGTTCCCGTCCGTTTTCTGTGATCTCAGCAATGAATGGTCAACCTTCCAGGTCCGCTTATAGGAGAACCGCGATATATTCGGTAGGTCTAGTATACGAATTGGTCATGTGTAGGGCTGTGTTGTAGATACATTTTGCTCTTGACGCAAAAAGCCTCCTCTGCCCACATAGGCACCACAATACAATCCTACACAAAACCAATTTGTAGTCTAGACCTACGACGCTTTGTATTCCTAGTCCGTTCCAAGTCAATGCGATATGTTATTACGAAGATTCCCGCAGCATCTAAACTGTGTACTCCTTTGTGCTTGGTGATAAACAGGTACCTTAAGTGAATTATAGTATTTTGGATCTCACCATGGCCTTTTCTGGTTGTCTGGTTCAGGTGAGAGTTTGTTAAATGTTTTCGGCACTGAATAGACGATACGAAATGCATGCATCTGCCAATCTTCGTCTCCTCACTGTGATTTTTAAATGGATCCTATAGGTTTCTCGGAACCAACTTGGTGAACCTTTTATAGAAGCTTCCAATTCGCTCCGGACACTCGTGGTTAGCTACCAGTACATTTCCGGTTTCATTGGAATAACAGTAATCAGGTACACGCTGTAAGTTGCTAAGCCAAACAAATTCAGAAATAATTGAGGGTTCGTCGCAGCCAGTTCCATATCAGATAGTCGTCCACATGCCCGGAAAGGCACTAAACTGCAGTTTCAACCTGTTAGATCCGATGGATGCGCACTATTGATGGTGCCCAACAGGCTGAAACTGCAGTCTAGTGACTTTCCGGGCATGTGGGCGACTATCTGATTTGGAACTGGCTGCGACGAACCCTCCAATATTTATATCAAAATCCCCCTACTCATGACTACATCAAATCCAGAAATGTCCACCGCGGTTTCCTTAGGACTGGACAGAGCTGACCTCGTTAAACAAAGAACGAAGGGTTTTTAATCTAGTGTCTGCTGTGTGTTTGAGTATCACCAAATGTGGATCTCGTCTTTAACCCCAAAAATGGCAGGAGATACCCTGAGGAGGATGGTTAGCAAGTACCCTCGGTTGTGTTAGAGACAAAGGCATTCCCTTCGTGTGCTCCAATTAGAAATTTTTAACCATGATTGCCCCATAAAGATCCCCCATCAAGAAACCTTGTCACACACACACACACACAGTGCTTAAGTTGTAGGGTAGTTGCATGCAATAACCCATTTACTAAACATCTGACTGGTAACCACTTCGCAATGAGTTATCGAGAATGTTGCAATGAACTTCATCTCGAACCACTTGGGATGCAGCAGTTGAAGCAAAACATATTGTTGCTTTTCAGCTTGCTACACCAAAGGAACTATGCTGACCAGTATACACTTGAACTACAACAAGTTAACTTCGCAATAACGGTTTTGCACTGGATGTACCGAAGGCTAGAACGAACGTCCGCTCTAATTTCTTCCTGGTCAGATATGGCTATCTGTGGAATAAACTACGAATAACACTCAGGTCGTGTGGCAATGTGGTAACATTAAGAAGCAGGCTCGTCAATAACCTTGATCTAACTACTGTAGTCTCTATATTCATACGGGAAAAATCCCTTGACGAACCATTCCAAGCGGGGCGCAACAACATTTAAACGCCAATATTTTCAAAACTAGGCTTTTGTCTCAACCATCCACCAGAACGTAACTAGATGAAACGCATACACCAAGATTCCACCTATGCATGTCACTCATGCAAGAGCATGGATAGTTTTGTACCAATTGATCGGTGTCGCTACAGATACAGTCTCTTAGATCAGGAGAAATATATATATTATCATTGTTATTATTACTACATGAAGGAATTCAGATGCATTGCCTTTGACGTGTAACCACCAAAAGCGCGGCAAAGATCGGAATTGCAATTGTGAACTTACAGCAAACTGGAAGCTGTCTATAATTTCTAACAACAGTTGATCTCATGAGAAACACGCCGTTATATTGTGGAGAGTATTACAGCCTAACCGCTCCAGTTATTCGATACTGAATATATTATATATATTTAACACTTGCCCAATAAACACTTGACAACGTGCCACAACACATAAGAAACAACAACAAAAAGAAGGAAAAGAGAGAGTCAGAGGGAAGAATGCGAAGGTCCATGTGTTGCGTGGGCAGTGAGCTTCCCGGTTGCCCAGGCCAAGGAAGGGATTGACTTAAGGAATCCCACCCCGAGTCTTTGGTCGTAAAGACCTGACCCGCAAGGCAGCGGGACGAATGCAAAGACCGTTGACAGCCAAGTGGCTCATCCGCCTTCTTTGAGTTCGCTGTTTGCTGGTGGCCAGCAAGGTTTTTCATCCGCCCTCCGTTTGATACACACTAGTTACCGAAGTGAATAGTCGGTGAGCCTATAGCCAATCACATTGCCTTTGACACAGCACCGTACGAACACTTGTGGTATTCAATGGAGAACCACGTGACCAGCCCAGAACTCCCCACGCTCTGGGACGCTGCCGCTGATTGTCCGCGACTGCTTATTCAACTCGTCTGCAAAGCAGACCAGACTTATTCACAGTTACATCCACAAGGAAGGCATTCCCCATTCCGTAATCTGGGGACGCACTCGATAGCGTAAGCTCCCCCACGATACTCGATACTGAATGCTGTTTTATAACATCCCATAGCAGTATCATACCTTAGGGTAAGCGAACATGGGTGTTCGACAATTCATCAGCTTCATACAATTGCATGCAAATCAAAATATTTGGACAAATCACAAGTCGTTACTCATCGGTGTATTTAATTGATTTCTGTCGGTTAAGTAACAACAACTGACTGCACATTACTTCGCGGGTCAGAGTTCACCTACCGTATAGATCAGGATAGTCTCAGCCCTCGGGTGCGCCGCTTCTGAACACACGCCTCCGGTTTATGTAGCCCAATTGCGTTGGCCTTAGCGGCTTTCATTAATCGCCTTCGGGTATACTTCGATCGGTTGGTGGGGGTTTGCTGGATAATCTCGAACGATTCCGTTGATTTGGTGTCGTGCTCCGTGTCGGCAAGGTGTGCGATACTAACTTATAATGTCTGTTTCGACTTTCATATATTCACTAGAATCAAAACGTATTGTCACTACTTCCTTACAAAATCAGCTAGGATGGAATGTGTCTTGACCGTTTGAAGCACTTTTACGTGTAAGTGACGCGGTAGACCAACACGTGACGCTAAAAGTTCACAAATAAGCTTCACAACTGACGATTTATCAGATAATCATACAACCAACTCTCATGCAACTAAAATGTCAATCAATGCGTATCGCTTGCTTTCTCATGTCTGTTACCCATATTTAGGCTTGGGTTTGTTCAATCCTGCAAAGTTTGGCTTAATGCAACCTGTCACATTGTGAGCCGCATCACAGACGCAACGTGCTGTTCTGTATACGGAACTGGCCCGTAGCCTCAAGGATCGTACGCCTGCCTTGTAATCTGACGTCGCGTGTTCGAGCCTGCGTAGGAACCGGGCAACCATCGCAGTATCTTTAGCCCACGTGCAACTGGTGAAGGTTACGCGGCCACGAAGCGTCGGTAATGAGTATCAGCGTACTGCTAATGTCTTCCCACATGGATCGAATGCAATCCAGTGATTTAGAAGCAGCAAATGCTTGTTTCTGGCAGCACTGAATAACAAGCTTACGATCACAGTTCAACCAAGGTTAGTCTCGGTGACCATTTGTTCGTGTGGATCAGATGGCAAATAGTACCATAAGGGTAAAGAAAAAGCTGGAGCTTGATAAGTCCCTTTTGGGTGATGTGGACGGAGTACATCAATGCAAAGTAAAACTTTACCAACAAGGTGGATCACGAATCTTTGAAGTCAAATATGTAAGTGAGGCGACTTGTATTTCACGGGGAGAGGCGACGAGTCAGCACAGGGTTTGCGTTTTGTCCTCATCCGATGAGCACAGGTCGTATCACGCAATCAAATGGGGGTAATTCATCGTTGAATCATTTTTCCATGGTTACCGTGGTACAAAAGAAAGTGTTTAATGAACGTTTCATGGTATTGCGTGGGCAGGATACCGTCAGGTGGCAAAATCTCGAGCCTCTTTTGTTAACCTTCGACACCCATGCCGCTGGCGCGACATCACTCTCACCCTGAAGGGTAGTGTGTGCAATGCAACTGTACGTGCGACCCTACTGTACATTTGTGAAATTTGGCTCCTTAGATCAACGGACATAAAGAGGATAGTTACGTTCGACCACCGGTGCCTTCACAGTTTGGCTCACAGTTCGTGGGAGCACCGAGTTAGCAACGAGCGTCTTCGACGCCTTGTTTACGGCACAGGAAAAGGAAATGAACCGCTCAGCACCGTCATTTCACGCACCACGCTCCGATGCCTGGGCCACGTGTTACGGATGCCAGCCCACCGGCTCCCGCGACGTGCGTTGTTCGCGTTCCTGAAGTCTGTATGGAAGAAGAGAGAAGGCGGCCAAGCGGTGACTTGGTCAAGAAGAATGACGACCCTTACATCAAAATTGGTCACGGTTGGATCCTGCCGGCTCCCTGGTTTGGGACCCAAAAGACGATGAACACATTTGACTGCATACACTTGCTGACATGGCTAGGAGTCGACCTCAATGGCGCTGGCACTGTGAGTTACGTTGTCCCACCCCATCCCTCTTATCCACCCTCTCCAACGACGATCTTACTTCTTATCCTAATATAATTTTGCATAGTTATTTTTTTGCTGCCTAGTGGCTGGCTGGTAGCTTTCCGGGACGATGCCCATCCGGTACCGATAGCTCAACTGGCGTACATCTGTTGCACGTTATTTTTTTCTTATATATTGCGGCACAATAGCTGAGGTGTTGTCCACCTCTAGCTAACGTGTATAATGATGGTGATGATGTGGACACACAAGTGGAGCAATGCGAAAGCGTTCAAGGGATGGCAAATTAGTACGGTGAAGAATTCGGAAGAACTTCCAACCGGCTGTATTACACGGCCCACTCCAGCTAGTGGTCCCTTAGATTCATGCGACGGCTTAGTTCTACACCATTTCTCGGCCAAGTTGTCGTTTTGGGCAACAGAATTAAGCTGAGGGGGCATCCAACATGAGTCTACTCAATTAATTTGAGAAACAAAGGCCACCCTGGTGCATGGGCCAGCGACACTGTCCCTGGTAGGAGCTGAAGCGTCCCACCTGCACCCCTATGACTTAGTGCGTCTGAGGTCCAATTGGCTGAAGGCGACGGGCTATACACGCACACCTACACACCTGCACAATAAGTGGCGTACGCACGGCTTATATGAATTGAGTAGACTCGTGTTGGATGCCTCCTCAGATTAATTCTGTTGCCCAAGACGACTTCTTGGCCGAGAAATGGTATAGTAGGTGGAGTTTTTCAAAAGCCAGCAGATCAAGGCTAGGTACTCCCGTTTCTAAGGCTTCCGTTCGTAGTAGGTATGGGGACGAAGTACGCCCTTTGCATCCTTAGCTGCCCTTCGTTCTGTGGTTTTCTGTGCTGCTAGATAGCGCTCCTTCAAGAGTTTCAAGATCGTACTAGAAGGCTACCTGTTAATCTGTGACGTGTGCTGTTTTTGCGGCCATCCTATGTTAAGTTGTGTTCATCCGGGAAGACTAATTTTCGCATTATCGAATATTCCCTGAAGCATATCTCTAAGCAATCGACAGCTATGTAAAGTTTGCAACAATTCCTCTGAAGAGGCATCTTTAACCTAGTGTCTTAAAGCTCGCTGTTTCAGGCTTTGTCAGGGTTTTCATTACCGCTGCGCCCCGATTTAACATCAAATTCCTACTCAATTTCCCTCTTCATGGCCGGAACATAACAGAATTACCGCAGACTAATGCTTGACCTTCGGTACTTTCGCTGTCGCCATCAGTTCTACATTAAACCCGTTACCACGCCAGCTGAGTTTGCCACAGGATTCATAGACCTATCGCAACTGTAGCGTATTAGCCCGATCGCGTATTAGTGTTCGGGGGCATTTCAACACCTAATACTACTGAAGTCCTTCTCAAGATATAGTTCAGTATCTTTGTGCCCAAACACGGTGGCAACTAGGTGATCTCTTGATACCGCGGTGCGTCTCCAATTCTCTTTTCCAAAGGCCTTCTACCAACAAATTAGCTACGGTGTAAGATTATATGACATGCATTACGTGACCTATCTGTGCAAGTTTATCATCTACAATGATACAGAAATCATTGATGATCTAGCGAAAACCTTTTGACCGATCAGAGCTGCGCTTCTGCCATTTGTATGTGTTATGCTCCAGTGTGTGAGGTGATTTGCTTGTCATCGATGAGTTGAAGTAAAAATTGTGCTGACCTCCAAACGGCGTTATCAGATCACTCGTGTTTAGTGAGAACTGATCCAAAGCGTAAGAATTCGCCGACGCTACTTTACGAACAGACTGTCATATCATGTTTGGCATTTT